>BQNB010176120.1:0-13093 GCA_026074375.1 Tanacetum coccineum
AACCCTAATAACTATTTTTAACACATGTGATACTTATAATAATGTCCAAGATCATCCATAGTCCTTATAAAGTCATTGTAACAAGTTTAACAATTTATTTTCCATTACTTTCACATGTGAAAATTAAGAAACCTTATAAAACCCTAGTTTAACCTAAACATGTTTATACTTAAACCATATGTTAACATACTTTTACATCCATTTTTCCATGTTATATATAACCATATGACATAAGAAAAAGTAAATAAATTCATAAACATAAGTGATAACTCATTTTACATAATAAAAAGTCCTAAGTGGTGATTTAGCCATATTTAACATATTACACATAAAATCATTATAAATAAAAGTATAAAGGAATTAGGAAGACCTTAGGGATGATGTATGAGATGAGAAATGAATGCTAAACCCGTGTTTAGACTTAAAACCAAAGCTTTCAAGCTTATAAACCCAAGATTAGGTTTGAAACCCTAATCTTCCTTTTTCTTCTTTAATCCTTGCAAATGGTGATCCAAGGCTTGCAAACACTTTAGTGTGCCTTAGGATTGATGTGTAAAGGGTTGTATGGATTGTATAAAAGTTTTGTATGGATTGCTTAGGGATGGATATTTGGCCGTGGCCTTTAGGGAGAGAAAGGAGAGAAAAAGAGTAATTTTGTTAAGTAAAAGAGTATGAAACTTCACTTATGCATGCATGAATATATATAGGAAGAGGTTATAAGATATTTACTTGCAAAGTTTGACCAAGAAATTCAAAGGGGGAGGGATCTTGGGCCGTGGGTTCAAGGGGACAAGGGAGGAGGGAAACAAGGGCCTTTAAGGCCTTGGTCTCTTGGTTCCTTTTAATGGCAATCATCCCATTAAAGTAAGGAGGGTGTTTTCCACTAGTTAATCTCTTTTCTTTTATATGTTTACTTGCATTTTATAAAAAGAAAGTATAAGTAAAACTTTTAATTAAATGTAAAGTGTAGTTTTGTAATGTTCTGGTATTTTTGTAAAGTGTTGTTATCTTGTGTCATACTTATGAGACGTGTATATTATATATATACATTTGCATAAAGTTTTTCAACTTCGATAATTGTATATTAAAATAGGTATTTGTTGAAGCGCTTACGTTAATTTTTAGGGTTCCAGGAAATCCTAATTGTCTTTTATGCGAAAACGTAAACGCTTTCACGTATCCCGATAGAAATAATTGTGAACGTTAAATTAATTATTCTCAATATAAATGCGACTTAACCCTTGATTGACATAAACAATAATTTTCTTAATGCCCGTTTACGTTAACTGATCATTTTTAGCTTACGCGATTTAACTTAACGATTTTCTCAATTAAAAACAATCACGTACAATTAATAAAAAACAAATTGTAAACTTTTATTAACGTCGTACATTGTCTTAAAACACGGGGTGTTATAACTCCCATCGTACATGCGAAGGTATAGGTTGTTCATCATCATAGGCTAATTGCTATCTTACCAAGAAAGAGTTACATCAACTTCGTATGGACGAAGAAGCTTTAAGAGAAACGTTGGAAGAAGAGGCCATGAACAAAAGGGCACAAGAGGAGAAGATTAGGCAAAAACAAGCTAAAAATGACAAATTCTCTTTGGAATTTGGGGTAGTGAGATATGACTCAGAGTACGAGTCATCGGATTAATGATTTGAGAACTACTGTAACCATGTTGTTGTATTGCCTTGAATAAAGCATTTTTGCCTTAAACTATGTACTTGTATCTTTGCCTTAATATCACAACGGTTTTTTTTGTTAGTAGCCTAGTAAGTTCTAATGAATGCATATACGTATCACAATATTTCGTAAAAAAATTATTTATTTCGTGACTGCTGTCTTGCCACAGTGTTATAAAGTGCTTGAGTACATATTGTGAATGGAACAATTGAGTGATTATGGCTACTGACTCCACACAGTATTATAAAGTGTTTGCGTGATAATTCAGAATCGAATAATTAAGGGAACATGATTACTGTCCCTCTACAGTATCATAAAGTGGTTTAGGGATAGTGTTATCAATCTGTAAACTTTTTGATTCCCAAAATAAATAATTTATGAGATTAAATAGTAATTCAAAAAAATTTCGGTGATTGATTTTACTTTAAGGGTTTGAAGTGAGATTTAAAGTTCTATGGGGTATCGCAGTCCTTCCAAGTCGAAAACTTTGGTCCTGAATTCAAGTTGTCGTATTCGTGGTGTAGGTTAAGAAAAAGAGGAAACTGGCGAATGGGGTTCTAACGGCTATAAATGTGGCGAACCGTTATCTCCACTCTATATATAATTTGTCAATTTCTCACATTTGTCAAAACATAAGGTAAGTTTTAAATTCTTCATCCTTCATTCGGTTAACATGTCGTATCTCATTCTACTGATCGCGATTGTGTTTGTTGTGGTGGTTGGTAGTTATTTGGCGAGCGTTCCATGAGAAAATGATCACCAGTACATCATTGTAATACTAGGGCTTATTATGCCACTCGTTATTGTGGCGATTAGCGTGGAAGTTTCTTGGAAAAAGTAGCTTTTGTCAGTAGGCGAGCGGGTTGTATTACCGTTTTGTTCTTAGGCATTTTAATTAATCTCATGCTGAATCCTCCAGGAATAATCATCAGACGTTTCATATTTAACTTTTGTTTCGTTTATGTAGGATTGAATCCTCGTGATGTATTTTTGATGAATCGTAGTCTTTCATAGTTGATTTGAGTATTGTTTTAATGTGATGAATGAGTAAAGGTGTACGCGTTCAAACCTTTTGTTTTTACGTCGGAATACTATTGAGTATATTCTTTTGTCGACCTAACTTATACATAGTTGATCAGGCTATGTATACCTTAGGTTTACATTGACATCCCCTATCCCTTTAGTTATCTATTTGTGATTGTAAGCATAGTCGGTACTGAGACCCATAGCGTATATAAATCATCTTGTCTTCCAAGCATCAGGTGAATGATGTCATGTTACATGTCAATTTGTGGTTTATTATTCTTTGCAACTTTCTACCATACACGTGGTCTTCTGAAAGTTTTTGTCCACTTTGTGTGTTTATCTTACTACGTGCATATCGTTTCATATGTTGACGTATATTATCTATGTGTTCGTAAAATTATAATCTCAGCGTATAAGTTATTCCGAATAATTACTTTTGTTGTAAGTTCAGGGTTTGATCGCAATTGCTCTTTGCTAGTCATGACTATGTCCATCAGGATTATGTTAAATAATTATTCCTCACAAACTCCTACCCACTACACCGTCCCCTTTTTCCTATATCTTTCAAATTTCACTTTTTCTTACCACTCATCTCAAATTTTCGGCCAATCACCTTATCTAAGCTTATCATCTTCTTCCTCGAAGCTATCGGGTACCGCAATCATCCATGGGATTTCATTCGAGATCTTCACTCGTCTTGTCATTACACCTTCACATCGCTCATTTTGCTTGTTACCCGAATGTGTTTCTATTCACACGGCGATTGGATCTGTTTTATTTAGCATTTTTACATCTTTGTTGTATTCCTTTTACTTTATATCTTGTTGTTTCATGAACGAATTATTATAGATTTATTTGATAAGTTTTTCGCGTTTGGGTATTTTATGTGCTTTACATTCCCGTTATATCCTGTATGGCTTAAATTAATATGTAATCTCTCTTGCGTCTGGTAGGATTCCAAGGTTATTACTTGGTATCTTTAGAAGCATTTGTATTGTTCTTTGTTTTTCGTGGATTGAGGCATTTATTGGTTGCCAAGGAAAGTATTTTTTTTTTTGACTGTCAAAATGTCGAATAGTGAAAGAAAGAATCGATTTTTGGTAGGGGTTACTGTTTCTCATCTGAAACATGATATGTGTCCCTTTTGAAATGATCCTTTAAGTTTCATAGCGTCCATTGGAAATAGCTTCCCTATCTCCGTTTCCTGAGCATATGATTGTATTCTTCATTTGTTGGGCAATGGGTATACTTGTTTTGCAATGAGCAGTATTAATAGTGTCATTTCTGTGGCGTATTAAGATGTTTATCATATTATTTAAAAATATATCAAATATATGATTTCTCCTATACTGGGTAAATGTACTCAGAAAGCATTTTAGGACAGAATTATTACCTCATTTATTATTTTTTGAAAGCAAAGTACAAAGTTTTATCAATTTTCTTGACCTAGATGTCTCTTCGTAAACTGGGATACAATGTTATAGCAAGTCTGGCTATTTTGCTTATAGGCCTAGGCGGGCTAGAATTATCTGGATTTGTTCATGATCCTCAGCACGTCTGTTCTCGGCATCATCTACCCTGGTCTGCAATAATGAGATTCTGTTTTCTGCAGCAGCGAGAGAATCTTGTAATTCGGATATTAGGAGCTCTTTGTCTTCGGTATCTGCTCAAAGAGTGTCAATCTCCACCTCTATGTCCTCTAGTCGAGCCGTCACATCTTTTGGGTTGAGTTCTGATGTCTTGGATGCTGGTTTACCGTCAGAGAAAGTAGTGGCATCTGGGTAAAATGGTGATGATGGTGATCTACTTCTCTTTCGAGATGGTCCAGGTGATTGTGATATTAAAGTAGGAACACTTTGATTATTTATTGGGAGAGTTCACACTCTGTAGCAGGGGTCAGAGTTAATTCTAGTTCAGGTAATTGGGTTGCCTGAGAGGTTGGCGAGTCGAGTCTTCTTGGAATGGAGTGTTCCGTGATGGCTTCCTGTTCTGGGGAGTTGTTAGGCACGTTGTTGGAAAGTGATTGAGACATTTCTTGGTTATGCCATGCATATGATAGAATGATATTTCTACTTCTTATTTTCCGTATTTGGGTAAAGATTTCCTTATGGGGTCATCTAGATAGGGTGTATTGCATGTCTTTGAATGGTTATGCATCCTATGTCTAGAGGATATATCTAGGAGTGTTGGATTCAAGCATTGGTATGTTTCTTGTTTGTTTGGAATTTATGGTTAATTATTGAGATGGAATCCTTATTTTAAGACCTAAGCCGATGACCGAAAAGTGTGATAGGATTTGGACAATAGATGCATATCCGTAGAGTTCATATTATTCTTGGCTCAGGAGGTGACGTAAAGCTTCATACCATCAGTTTCTTTCTGTAGGTCCTGACTGTTATTTGCGACTATTGTCTCTTACTTTTGACGAGCGTGTTTTAATTTCTTCCCATTATGAATTTGTTGTTCAAGTTTCCCAACGACGTGACATTCATCAATTATTGGTGTATTCAAGCGATGCATGCTTTTTGGTAGATTTTTTTTAACTTTGAAATTTTAAGTGTATACCGACATAGTAGATAGTAGTATATGTATTTCATAAAAGTCGCTATAAGGATATCTGTGTAGTGAAGTAGTATGATTGTGGGTGATTAGCAAGGTATCCCGAAGTGTTTATGTAAGTGACCCTCAAAATGAGATAGTAAGAACGTAATTACTGATAAAATCCATAATAGTATGTAAGTGACTCTTCGTAGTGTGATATTGGTTATAGGGTTTATTGTTTCGTGTGTGTGTGGTAGTTTTCCTTTGCATAGGATGATATAAAACCGTAATCCATAGGATATGTCATTCCAAGGTGGTGAATGATAATGTGTAGCCAAATGAAACATGTTCTCCATGACGGACACGTGATAATTTAGTTATTTAATGATATCGTGCCAAGCAGTTGTTAGCTTAGAAAGTAAATAGTAATAGGTAGTGCGTATGCTATTCTGATATGTCCTTAAGAGCCAGTTATAGTCTGGAGTTACTAATGCAACCTAGTTCTCAATAACCAAGTGCTCTGATACCAATTTGTCACACCCCCAAATTTCACTGCAATGGAAGACTGGATTTGTTTTAGATTGTGACTTTATGGCATAAAGTAGGACTTGATATCTGAGAGATAGACCTCTACATTGCCAAATATGCCAGTTGCAGACTCAATAACTTTCCGTAAGATAGAACACCTGAGAAAAAAAACATTGCTAAAGTGCAACATAAAGTTGGTGGGTTCATGGTTTTGTTGTTTGGTAATAGTGATGAACACAAGATTTATAACTATAGATGAAATATAGAATTCCTATATACACAAAGCGAAAGTATTTACTATTGTCTAGTCATGACACAGAAGCGCGTTAACAAGTACCATCATAGGTTGGCCTTGCAGATGTTCAAACCTCGACATCCGTTACTGACTCAAATGAAACTATGTTGTTAAACAATGTCAGTCAAGATCAAACAGAGATGTCAATCCTGATAGATCTATCCATAACATTCATGCACGAGTAATTAACGGTTCATGATAATTTAGGCAATATAGCAAGTTTGGGTTTATTAAGGACTTAGACCCAATCGTAAATCAATAAATGTATTGTGTTCAACTGTTAAAAATTAGCCATATGTTCTCACCCCCAAAAGATTGATATAATACAGTAAAGTAGGGCTATGAAAAACTCAACCTTATCAATTAATCGTCTGGAATTGATATGGATCAATGCCGTAAAATAGTGGCTCATCAAATACCATAGTATTATGACAAATCTGAGTTTACTTTCTAAAAACTTAAGGTATGAATTGAATTATGCAATTGGTCATCCAAGTGCATTGTGGTTTAAATAATTCATAGTATCGCAGTTTTTTTTATTTATTTTTCGGTTCGTCGTCTTTGTTTAAATAATTGGATTAATTCAAAATAGTAAGTTTTTAGTTTCTTTATTTCTACATTTAGTTAAATTACACAATTTAACCATTTTACTTTCCATACTATTCACATGTACTTTTCATTTATTTTCCTAAAATAGTATTTATCGAATGTTTATTTCTATTCATACGCTTTTAATCATAAATTTTATGTTTTAAACCGAATAGCCTTTAAATGTTTTTTAGCGTCAAAGAATTTATATTAACCGTGTTAAATTTATTTATAAATTAATTTCGTCGTTATTACTCCTATATCGTCAAAAATTGTTGTTTTTATAGTTTTCTAACTTTTTGAGCAAATCCCGTTTCTCTCGCGAGTTTACCTATTTCGTTTGAGTCTTGACATGGGACAACCCAAGGACTCGAAAACATGCATGTTTTCCATACTTCCTCAAGTCTAAAATTTACAAGTTTAAAAGTTGCAAGTTTTAAAATGTCACATGTATCATTTCTTTATACTAAAACCCACGATGGTAATTTCCTTTTCCTTTTTTTTTCTGATTTGTGTCGACCCAACAGTAGGTTTGACAGCCTCTGTTGTGTTGGTGTCTTTTTTTTTTGCCACCAACGCACACTTAAATAGGTTTATCTAGGTTTTTCTTTTACTTCACATTGTATTACGTACGCATGCTATAAACTCTCTTTCCATTAAACCCGCATGTTTCTACTGTCTTAGGGGTCATTCACGAGGTGGGTGAATGTCGAAACTAAAGGTGTGGGCTGTGGTTTTCGCAACCTATTTGGCTGTAACAGTGGCAGTAGCCTGCTGCGAAACCATGGTTTCAATAGTGGCAGCCTCCCACTGTGTTACAATTGGGTATGAGTAAGGTACGTCTCATGGTGCCAAGTATCTACGAGGCTTGGATACAAACTAACGAGCATGCTCTTACTCGGTTTAGTTAGGTCTGTGACGTCCCAATTCAACGAGCAAAAAGGCTCGATGTGGTTCATCCCGTGTTATTTGGTTATGATCAAGGCAGCGAGGCCTCATTCTAATGGTCCTAGGCAATGTACGTAAAACCCTAGCATCCCCGTGTCCTTAGTGAGCCAACGTTTACTATCATGTATACGTTTAAAGTTTTATAAAGTTTTCTTGTTACTCGTTTTTCATCAATGGTATGCTTACATTTGTTCTTACGTATGCTATGTTGTTTACATCAATTACTTATACATTGTTATTTCATGTATGCCACGACCAAGGTCTTCATATGAGTACGTACATATTAGTCACGTTTAGGTTATAGGTCGTGTGAAGTCTTGCTGAAAATGAGGTTTGTTAAAAAACTACATGGGCTTGTAACATATGAATGTTAAAGCTAAGAGGATGACTTACGAGGTTCCGGTTTTGGCTAAAACGTTGGGAGGGATGATGGATGCTAGTGCTCCGAACTACTTTGGTTTTACACCCCTTGTAAACTGAACACCCACTTAGCTCTGACACCAAACGATAGTTCTAACTAGAATCATATTTGCTTAATTCTTGTTTCAAAAGTTTAGTGGTGCTTAAACAAAATTAAAATAAATGTGTGTATGCAGGTTCTCGTTTTTACTCAAATTTTTGCTTGGTACTGGAATATTGCATTGTGAAAATGGCTCTACACACTATTGCATCATAGGTTAGATTATATTCTATTTTGCATTATTGACTATTCCTAAAACTATTTGGGAATCCTTACTGTTTCTTATCTTTTCCTTTTGAAATATATATCAGATGTTGGGACGTATCCATTCTTGTGAAGTTGAAAAGTAATAAGAACTAGTAGGGTAGTGTGTAAGTGTGAATGATGATGGTGTTTTTAACATTATCAGTTATTTGTTTTTATATGTATGTAGATATATATTTCTTTTGAATTCGATTAAAGGTTGCCATGGTTATTAAATTGAATGTAGATGGTTTTATAAAGTGATACAAGTAAATGGCCTCGTTTCACAATTGTGAAATAAGTATGGTTTTTATCGTTACACGTTCTAAAATATCCTTTTAGACACAAGAGTAATAATGGTGATATTCGCGTGCTAATTAAACTTTTCATGACAGGGAGTAATGCATGGCGATCATAGAATGACTTCTTGTTGAGATTAACGGTAAAATTTGCAAATTTTTGTGGTACATAATTCTTCTTAAGGAAAAGAGAAATCTAAATTTTTATGGGGTGTCACATTAGTCTTATGGAGAGGTTGCTATATGATAATTCATCTCCTCGTCCGCCAGAAGATTTTCATGCTATCCAAAATACATAATCATCGAGTCTTCTTCCACATTACATTCCCTGTTGAGGATAGTGTACTCTCTTAGGAATGAGATCGATATAATTCCCGGTCGGATGATCAATACCACCGGGTATAGGAGTGATGATTAGACTCAGGAAGTTGATGATAATTTTATCCCTTCCGTGGGTTCGAATCATTCAGGTTGTTTATCCGATTCGGGAGATTCAACCATTAATGTGGTGGAAGACATCCCTATTGATGTGCCTAACTTTTTACCCACCCATCCCAGCCTTCATATGGATTTCGACTTAATTCCTTCTCATAATGATCTCGGATCCGATCTTGATAACAAGATTTGACGTATCTGGGGATATGCATTGAGTCGAATCACAATTCTTCTTGCTACTCATTCCCTCATGATTGATACTTACTTTCTCTTTTCATTCCGGAAAATAAGACAAGTTTTCAATGCACGGTGTGTGTCTTTGCTTAAAAGGATAAATCTCTTCTTCTTCATAAATCGAGGTTTTTTTTTAAATATAAAAGCTTCCAAAAACGAATTTCATCTTAAATCCTGATGTTGATATATGGAGAAGACAATTCCTATCTTGGATGTCCCGATTTCTCCTTATCTTCTCCTTGACCCCCACCCCCTCTCGTCAAGTATTGGGGGATCGAGTCTGGCTCAAGACTCGGTTAACAAAAATAAGCGCTTCGTGGGTGGCAACCCATGCTTATCCTAATATAATTATAATAGTAATAATTAATAAGTGTATTGTGAGGAGGCTCGCCTCTTCCTTTCTCGTGTTTTATGGTTTTATGTTATTGTCCAGGATTGCCCGGATTTTTGAAGCTTCTCATGCTCGTGGTTGTATCCTTCGTTCACTCAAGCTTCAAATCCTCAGCTTCATTTTGGGAATCCAATGTTTGCCGTATTATATTAAGTCAAACAAGAATGTTATCCGGTCTTACAAATTCAAACTAGGTCTTGCTATTATAATAGCTAGTCGGGTTCAACGGCTTGGTTTGTAAATCTAATATTATTTGTGTTTTCGGGCTCAAAGCCTATGAATATGCCAAGCCGGCCTAAGTAGAAAGACTTACGTCTAGCTAGTGGCCATTGGGTATAAAAGAAACCTCTCCACACATGGAGAGGGTGTTGGTTACATTTTTCTCACTTGTAATCCTCCACATTCTCTCTCTAATCTAATTTCTTCTTGTTGTTAGTGCTCTTTCAAAGACAAACCGAACGAGCACAATACTTTGGAATCGAACAAGTAACATTCCAAAGACAACCGAACGAGACCATCGAACTAGTTTCTTTCATCTACAATCGAACGAGTGAAACAACTCAACGATCGAACGAGTGAAACAACTCAAGGATCGAACGAGTGAAACAACTCAAGGATCGAACGAGTGAAACAACTCAAGGATCGAACGAGTGAAACAACTCAAGGATCGAACGAGTGTATTTCTTAAGAGCCGAACGAGTTCTCGACAAGAGTGAGCCGAACGAAATAAGAGCCGAACGAGTGAAACTTGACGAGAGAAAAAAAACTTACGTTTTTACAAATTTTCGGTTTTTCGGTTTCGAGTGTCGGTAATCTACGGGACTTATAACGTATACCGTTGCGATCGTGACATCTTTTCGATCAACGTGGTATATTTGGATTTCACCGACGATAACCGTACAACTCCGCGAGATTAAAATACACACGTTATCATTTCTTCTATATTTTCAAACGAAAGTGATGAAAAAAAATGGTGGGAAATTTTTCATTAATTACCTAGAATTAAAAAGTTACACATGCAGCCCCTAACTTTCAAGACCATTTTGAAGTTAGTCCATTGTTGCAACATTAACCTTCTAGTTAAAACTCGTTGCACCGTTAGTCCTTTCTTGTACAAACTTCAACGTTAGTCATTTTTAGCTCATCAATCGTTAACGAAAGTTCAAGTTTTTCAATTTCAACAACGATTTCAACATCAATTAATTTTTGTTTTACGGTTTCTTCTTGATTTTGTAAAATCCCGCGAAAGATACGATTCTTTTCTCGGTTTTAATCAAAGATTTGTAAAATCCCGTGAACGTTAATTGATTTCAATCCACAACAACAATCACTTTACCTACTTAAGATCCGATATCCATTCACAACATCAAAATGTCAAATTCAAATACCAATTTGCAAACTCAATCATCGAATGCTCTTCATAATGCTATCATGGAAGCGGGTAGCAAAGATCGTCCACCAATGTTAGCACCGGGTAATTACGTTCAGTGGAAATCCAGAATCAAGAGATACATTGACACCAAACCTAACCGTGAACTCATCCACTATAGTCTCCAAAATCCTCCATACATATATCAATGGGCTGAGAAAACAGTTCCAGTTGCTGAAGGAAGTTCTGAAACAACCATAGAGAGGTATATGGAGAACTATAAGAATGTTTCACAAGACATACGAGATCAAATGAATGCTGAAGCTGAAGCCGTTCAGATCATTCTGACAGGGATAGATAACGATATCTACTCCACAGTTGATGCTTGTCCGAATGCATGTGAAATGTGGAAAGCCATTGAAAGGTTGAAACAAGGTGAATCAATTAATGTTCAAGATCTTGAAACCAATTTATATTGGGAGTTTGGAAAATTCACATCACGAGATGGTGAATCACTTGAATCGTATTACTCACGGTTTTACAAGATGATGAATGAGCTTGTCCGAAATCAGTGTAATGTTACTAATCATCAGGTCAATGTCCAGTTCTTACTTCAACTACAACCAGAATGGCAAAGGTTTGTGACACTTGTTAAGCAGAGTCAAGAGCTGAAGACTGTCTCCTATCACAAGCTTTATGACATTCTGAAGCAACACCAGAATGAAGTCAATGAGATACGAACTGAAAGACTAGCACGTACTGCTAATCCACTTGCACTTGTTGCTCAACAACAACCAGTTTACCATCCTCCAAACCATCCTACTCAAAACACTCAATATTCCTCCACCAGATCGCAACAGTCTACCAGAAACAGAGGAAAAGCAATTGTTACATCTTCTGCTCCTACTTATGATCCAGAACCTGCTACGGTTACTGAAGATGAGGAAATGTCAAAGGAAAAGGAGATTGACAAACTCATGGCTTTAATTTCTCTCTCGTTCAAGAAAATCTACAAACCTACCAACAACAACCTTCGAACTTCATCAAACACCAGTCGAGCTAATCAAGAAAATTCTCTAAGAATTAACAGAGGAACTGGGTATGATCATCAGAGGGCAGTTAATGTTGCTGGGGCTAGGGAAAATGTAGGTACTCCGGTTGTGCAAAAGTCTGGGATTCAGTGTTATAACTGCAAGGAATATGGGCATGTATCAAGGGAATGTCAGAAACCAAAACGAGTAAAGGATGCAGCTTATCACAAGGAAAAGATGTTATTGTGTAAACAAGAGGAAGCTGGGGTTCAGTTGAATGCAGAACAAGCTGATTGGAAGGATGATACTGATGATGAGTCTGAAGAACAGGAATTGGAAGCACATTATATGTACATGGCACAACTTCAAGAGGTTACTCCAGATTCAGTTGACACTTCTGGACCAATCTTTGATGATGAGCCAATGCATAAGGTACAAAACAATAATGACAACTATAATGTGTTTGCCATGGAAAATGAACATCCTGAGCAACCTGAATCTAGTAATGACATATATCTGGCGGAACAAGGTGACACCAATATCACTATTGATTCATCGGATATATGTTATGATAGAGCTCAGGATGACCAGGATGAAACTGATGATCTTGATCAAGAACGTGATTTGCTTGCTTCTTTAATTCAGAAACTAAAATGTGAAATTGATGACAGCAAAACCAAATTTTTTTTTTTTGGAATCATCAAACAAGGAGTTAGTTAATAAATTGAAAGGTGAAATTGAGGATTTCAAAACTAAAAATAAAAGTTTAGAATCATCAAATAACCATTTCATAAATTGAAAGGTGAAATTGAGGCTTTCAAAACTACCTTTGTTGTACGCAGCCGTGATAGGCCATTTCCTAAAACTTCCATCTGAGCCAAATGGACGACACACGTCTGAGATTTGGAGGAGCTGATTTCTTTTGACCCTCTTTTTACTCTTAGACACGTATCCCTGCCAAAAGATACGTGTTCTTCTCCCAACCTTCATCTTCATACAACAAATCCAAACTAACA
>BQNB010176124.1:0-13093 GCA_026074375.1 Tanacetum coccineum
ATTGAGTCGAACAAGGAAGCTTGACTACAAATCATGGAGGTACGGTTTTATTTAATTATATGTTGTAATAGGCTAGAAAGGGTAAACGGGCTCCTTAATTAATCTGATCTTGTACTAGTTTCGGGTTAAAAAAACCTAATGTAATCCCGAGCCTAGCCCAAGTTATAAGCCCACACGTCCCAAGATGTGGAGTGGGTATATAAACCCTTTTCCACCAAGGAAAAGGGTGTTGGTTCTCATTTGTTCATTTTACACTTGCAAGAATTAACCATCTCTTTTTCTTTCTTACTTTCTCTCTCTAACATCTCTCTACTCCTCTTCCTTTTCTCTTATCTTATTTTCTTGGTTAATACCATGGTGAAGTGAAAGTGTATCTTGGTTCCTACACGATCATCACAACGTCCTCGGTTTTTGTCGACTAACTCCGAATCGAAATCTAATCCAAAAACCCTACGCTACATCTAGTTGAAGAAGAAGAAACATATATAATGCATGTTTAATTCTTTATATTTATTTGAATTTCAAAATTTACATTTTTTACCCTAATCTCTCCAATAGTTTCATTTAGCCCTTAGTTACATTGATATATTTTCTATTAGCCCCTAGTTTTTTCAATCTCTTTCACTTTTAACCTTTAATCTTCTAATAATTTTCAAATTAAACCTTTCGTTTTAAAACATTTTAATTTTAACTTTTTTTAACATTTTCACTTTGAGCCTTTTATTTTTCAAAGTTTATTACTTAGCTTTTTATTTTAATTAAGTTTTCACGATTATTCCTTCTTAAGCTACAAAACATAACAAATGTTAACAAACGATTCAAATTTAACAAACCACAACATCACTTAATCTACTTAAGATCCTTAATCTTATTTCACACATCGAAATTCAATGGAATCTTTGAATTCAAATTCACAAGAGAGAGAGAGAGAGAGAGAGCTGCAGCAGATGCAAGAAGGAAAGGTACCATCATTTCTTTCGACCGATGATCCACTTGAAATGCTCAACGAGGATATGACATTCTTAAGGTCCGCCATTACTTCAAGATATCCACAGGCCACTATTCAAGAGGGAAATGTCGACATGGGTAAAGCATTAGATGTTAGTTTAGTTGTTACAAAAAGTAGTGGGACAGAATCAAAAATGCAAGATATAAGCAGTAGATCTGGGAATGATACAAATGCTCTTGATGCATATATTAGACTCGTATCAGACGAAGAGCCAAAGGCTAAGGTACAATTGACTACTGAACATAATGTACTTGCTAATGAACAATAGCATACCGAGCAACCTGAAATTATTAATGAAGGCATGGTTGACCAAGATGCTAAACAATGTCAAGATAAAAGTCCTGTAACACTCCGTAAATTTTCAAGTTATTATTTAAAACTTTTACATGCAAGAATTTAACTTTTATAAGTTACGTGTCAATTTGACCTAGAATCGGGGAGTTTGCCCGCGTATAACTGAGCACCGTTACAAGATGCGTTTCGACTTGTTATAGTCTTTTACCGTACTTTGCGTTTTTACCTTTCGAATGGATATTTCAATGTTCATATTTTTCTTTCGAGTTGTCATGCGTTTTCAATTTTTGCGTATACCATAATCGACATTAAAAAAAATATCTTGTGCATACAAAAATATCTAGAAAGCCATTGGATGCCAACTTGCATGGAATAAAATTCAAAATTATCAAATTGGTCCCCTTTGTCCTTGTGGTTTTCGTCCGCCCCTAGCCCCAACACCATCCCTCCAAAATCTCAAGTGTGTCTCCTTTGTTTCCCATTTACCCTTTGATCCTTATGGGAAGATTCTAGGTCCTTGGTTCAACCCTATGTATTTAGTCATTTCACTCCTTTCATTCATTCATTCCTCACAAACATACTCTCTCACTAAAAACACCTAAAACAAAAAATCTATTCTCCTTTCCCTCTCTTCTTTGCGTCGTCCGAACCCAAACCAACACCACTTTTGGTGTTTATTGCCTATCATTCAAGATTTGAAGACGGTTTATCTATTGTGATTTATTCCTATTATATTCGGGTTTATTTGTTTGTGATTTCAGGTTATCATTTGTTGATTTTGGGGTTAAAGTTCAAGACTTTATTCGCTATTCTTTTGCATCAAGTTGCGATTAGAGTCGCCGACTACTCTTTTCTTACGTTGATCTCATTGATTGAATCCCTTCGCTCACCAACTGCATAAGGTGAGTTTATAGCCCCGCGTTTTACTATTTTGCTAATATATTTCAACTTTTGGGGTGAGAAACGTTGTTTGCTTTTAAAAATTGGACACAAGTACCTATTGAAACACTGATTTGTTTACGTGTTTGCCTAAGTCCTGACAGTTCACTGAAATGCCACTATCATGAACCGTTAATTACTTGACCGACTGTACTGGTAAGTAAGCGCGAGTGCTATTAATAGATCTATTAGGGATTGATAATCCTCATCCGGGTTTGGTGATTCTTAATTAATCTAACGGTTGATTAAAACAGATGTATACCATGTCGAATCTCCTAGGTATTTTGAACTAGATACCTTCTTGGCAACTTAGTATAATTTAATTTATGCTACGAGCTATATTAGCTTCGGGTGTCATGAGCTTAAAGCAAACGTAAATATTTTTATGAGGTTGTATGTGTTACAACCGTCACACGTTATTAAATCTTGTGGTCAAAACGTACATTTACTCTAAACCTATGAATTCACCAACATTATTTGTTGACGTTTTAAGCATGTTTTCTTGGGTGCTTAGCTATGAAATACTTAAATGTGATATGTGATGATCTGTGCATGGCCTGAATTTTCAAGAATTGTCTTTACTATCTAAATACTATTGAACATTTTCCAAACTTTCTTAAGCTTCAGCATTTATCTTTTGAACCGTTTAAATTATGTAAAGACTAAGTTTATTTTCATCAATGTAATGGTAATTAGTTTTCAAAATGTCCCTTAGTGGTCGTTCTTTATACTTGTGTGATGGTATTTATGACGTTACGCCCTCGGATTACTATATTTCTCTGCAACCCGATTTAGGGGTGTGACAGATTGGTATCCAGAGCCAAGGTTATAGAGAACCAGGTAGTATATACTAGGTCTGGTCTATAACAAGTATGTGATCCTTACGTACTTCTACTTGAATTACTTATGAAATTACTATTAATATAAATAATAATTTCTATATTATTTATATTATATTTCCATCATTACTTTGCATTTGTTTTGCCATATTGCATTTTCATCCATGCCACGATATATTTTGCATCACATTTATTTTATACACCGCACGCACCTGGCATGGTTTCATATTAAGAGATTTATATAAACCTTTGCTTATGCAGAGTTATGGTTGCTCATATTATTTCTATTTCTTCTGACACTTCGGAGGAGAGTGTGGGATCGTCCACTTCTCGAGTTGTTTTGTTTGGCACGATTCCTATTGTCATACCTGATGATGCTTCTACTATGGTGCATGTTACTATTTCACCAGTGATTCATGATTCAGCTGCTAAGATCCCGATTATTCCACCCAAGGAACCAAAGGCGGGAGTGATTGTAGTTACTTCGCCTGATGGGGTGCTTGATTTGATCACTTATTCTTCTACTGACTCTGACTCATCAGAGGATCCATCTTCACCAAAGCATGCACCCACTACACCAACTACTTCTCCATTTCTATGTTCTTCTGATTCTTCCAAGACATCTAGAGATTTTTCTGACAATGGTTCACTTGAGAGACCACCACCACGGGATTCACATGAGACTACTATTGCTTGATGGAGGAGCAGAGTAGCATTACGTTCATCATCTGATACATCATCATCATCATCATCATCATCATCTACTCATGCTTTACTATCTACTGTCATTGCATCACCTGCACCGTATCGAATTATACCTGCACCATATGGGGTACCACATCGACCAGCTATTTTGGTCTTACCAGGTTAGGATATTCCTTTTGTCCGACCCTATCGTACCAAGCCTAATGGGGTACTTAGGATGATGACGGCAAGGAAAAGGGTACATCCATTTCCTGCTCGCATACCAGCGAACTGTAGGAGGTTCCATTCTTCATCATCATCACCACCTCGCAAAAGGCGTAGGACATCATCTTGTTCATCATCATTTGAGGGTTCCTCTTCTGATTCATCGACTTCTTTATCTAAGAGATCATCACATTTAGTTACTACTCATTCACCATCGTCATCTACTGAACCATCTCATAAGAGATGTAGGTCCCCGACTACCTTAGTGACTTTAGCTACTCATACACCAGAAGCATTATCACATGTGTGTGCTAACCTTCTCGCACCTCGCAAGAGGATTAAGGGTTCTTTAGCAGCATTGACTCATGAGGATACTATTGAGGAGAGTTTGGAGGTAGGTAGTGAGACGGAGATTGATTCGGATATTAGGGCTGATATAGAGGCATACATCGTAGCCAAGGCTGCGACATCTGTTAAGGTTGATACTAGGGCTGAGGCCGAGATTGAGGTTGAGGAAGACGACCAGGCGAAGGATGATGCCGAGTCGAGTGCTATAGGTATAATTGAGATTGAGGTTGACATAGGTGCCGAGCCGATTGTTCTAGATGATCTTCCTGGACCAATCATGGCTGGACGATTAAAGGAGGATGGCAGAGAGATGTTTGAGATTGCTTTGGACGTAGTTATTCAGCAGTTATATGATCACATGATGGAGTTTCCAGCTCAGAGGATAGCAGACATTGAGGATGAGCAAAGGGCCCGGGAGGTCGGAGCCATTACTGTCGACACTAAGCGGGCTCGTATGCTCAGGAGGATTAGTGTATTGGCGAGGAGTGTTATAAGACTCCAAGGGGCGTTAGGTATGACGAGGGAGAGAGTTGATAGGGCTTAGCGTCGTTTGGGGTATGTGCATGAGGAGTTAAGACAAATACGTTCATCTCGCTACTACGACAGGATGGATTTCAAGAGACTTGAGACCTTTGCGATGAGACGTCTTGGTTATCGTCCCTATATTTAGTACATCTTGACTTATGTATCAACTAGTTTTAGCTAGCAGTAGCCTTAGAGAAATATTTTATCTTTTAGCAATGATGATGTAACCGACTTACCAAATTATATCACGATGACTTATCTTATATATATAATATATATATATATAATAATATCTATATATATAATAAAAATATATATATATATATATATAAAATAATATAAAATATATATATATATATATATATGATGTTTTTGTTATATTTCCTTTGTGATGCAAATGTTATTTATTTCTTTCTGGCAAAACGAAACCCTATTATGTTTTATATTACATTCCACAACTTTTATATACTGTTTATGGTAACTATGTATCGTATCGAATCTCACCGTGTGTTATGTTCTGTGTATAGAACAATGACAATCACTTAATCGGGAATGACCCCTGAAGCAATCGAAGAGTTGATTACCCAATGGGTGGCTGAGGAATTGGCTGCTCACAATGCTAACCGTAATCTTGGACCTATCATGGAAAGTGAGAGTGAGAATGGAGATGATAATGGAAATGATAACGGTGAAGGGAATGGAAACAATGGTAACAACAATGGAAATGAAGGCCATGGTGGTAATGGGGGTAGAGCTGGATTAGCTGCTTGGGAATGTACCTACAAGGAATTCTTGAACTGCTAGCCGTTTAACTTCAAAGGGACTGGAGGAGCAGTCGGGTTGGCAAGGTGGTTCGAGAAGATAGAATTAGTGTTCCGCATCAGCATCTGTCCACCAAAGTACCAAGTGAAGTATGCTTCATGCACATTGCAACATAGTGCTTTGACTTGGTGGAATGCTTACAAGAGGACGATTAATGTAACACCCCCAAATAGGGTCGCAGCGGAATATGGGTCTGAGAGTGTTACATCATAGATCAATAGCACAAGATATGAGAACGACCTCTATATGAGTCGTTTGAAAATGATACATTGGATTAAATAAATTGTTTGATACAAAAGCCCATGGCTTAACTTGTTCATCCTTGAAAAGTGTAAAGATTTTAATACATAACAAATACTCCAAAATGTAATGCATTTAAATCTCCATGCAAAATGACTCCCAAAATGTTGACCCCCAATGTATCCTTGTTCTTGTACCTTATTGACCTGAGAAAAACATGCTTTAAAACGTCAACATAAAGTTGGTGAATTCACAGGTTTAAGTAATGTATAAAGTAGGACCGCAAGATTTCCAAGTGTATGATAAGTAACGAATACAATATCACAAAAGTAATTACGAAATGCACTAAGCTCATGACACTGAAGCTACAACATATATGTATGCAAATTAATGCAAATAATGTGCCCGTGTAGATGTTCAACCCGCAACATCCAAATTGTTCCGACATGGTATACATTCGTCGTTTCGGTACCTCCGAAACTAGTGAGCGCTACTCACCCGAACGGGGATGTCAATCCCAAATAGATCTATTCATAACATTCACGCTTACAATCCAGTAATTAACAGTTCATGATTCATGGGCATAGTGGGTTATAGCTACTTAGGCAAACTCGTAATTTGTTAAAAGTGTACTTGCGTCCAATCGTAAAACAATGCATGTTTCTCACCCCAAAGTTGTAAATCATTGTAATTGTTTAAAAGCGGGACTATGAACTCACCTCAGTGAATGTATTTGATATATAAATCAAATATGAAAATTGTCACGTATAGTCCGAATGCAACCTAATTAAATATAGGTCATAGGAGTACAATGTACTTTGGATAACTAACACAACATATAATTCTATATAGTTACATCACCATCTAAACATGTTTGTTTAATATATATAATTAAACAATATAAATTTGTACTTTAAAAAAATTAGAATGTCCGTGTATTTTTATTTGTATTTGTAAAAATAATATACTTGTCCAACAATTGAATATTTGTTAAAAATGTTTGATTTAATGTTTTTTTATTTATATAATTTTGTTGTATAAATAGTTCAATCGTTTTATAAAATAATATTTATAAAGTTAAAAACATGTATAAACATTATGTAAATGATACCATATCGTTTTGTAAAGTTTTTATTAAAAACGAACCAACACTATTCACGTTAGGAAATAGTGCATAGAAATTCATATTTCTCTTATTTTAACTCCATTTTATACGTTTTTATGTCTACGGTTTTGTATCTATTTACCTGAAATCTTTAAAGACTCTTAACTTACTCATTTTAACTCTGTTTCGCTTGTTCTTTATATGTATGGAATCGTGACGAGATAAACTATGAAAATAAAATACTCATTGTTTTTATAAAAATATGTGTCAAAAACAGTAACCCAAAACAGTTTATAAAAATAGTTTTATAACTTTAAATTTCAAAACCCGTACCTCATTCGTTATAGCTTTGTTTTTCGAGATTCTTATATGCTTGGAATTCTCATGACATGTACTATCATTATAAAATATTTGTACATTTTTCTCAGACCTGAAACAATAGCTATTTTTATAAAACAACTTTTATTAAAACCAATCTTTATATATTTATTATCGTCATAATTTCATTAAAGTTCATATTATATAAAAATATTCCCGATTTTTAAAAATTCAAATTTCAATAGAATCATTAAAATAGTCCACTATATATATAAAGTGTATAAACTAGTTTTTATAAATCATTACTTGATTAATTTATACAAGTCCTCTATCTACAATTTACTTTATACCATATGTATCACATATTTAAGGTCCTCATATTCATGTCCATAACTCTTGTCCAAGTACCAAGTCATCATGATACATTGTACATAAATTTTATAATTAAAATTTCAACAAATTAATTTATAAACTAAACATATAAATTAATTAACACTTATATAAAGTGTGTTCTTATGTTCTAGTATATTTTTAACATTAATTCATTATATAAACATATACATTAAAATCATATATATACCTATTTATATTTTATAAATCTACAAAACTACTTTAGGTGGTGATTAACATAATAACAAGTATGTAAAATAGGTAAATGAATAAATAGAAAGATTATGGTTTAAGTAAACCTTAAATGAGTGTAGGATGATGAAGAATACAAATCAAACCCTAGAAATTAAACCCAAATTCAAAACCCTAGATTGGAAACCCTAACTTTCTTCTTGAATAAACCCTTGTATAAACTAATACCTAAGTTTCCAAATTACTTTGCTACACCTTAGATATTATATCTAAGAACCCATGTATACTTGTATCTTTGTTAAAAATCAAACTATGAAATTATTTGGGGGGGTAATATGAGCCGTGACCTATGGTTAGGAAACAAGATAGTTTGTGTAAAAGTTTACTTGTAAAACGGGAAGTGTTTAAGTCTTGCATAGTACACCTTTATATACTAGAGGTATTTCACAAACCCACTAGCAAAACCATGTGTTTAGGAGGTGTTAAGAGTACATGTGTGTAAGGTGCTCTCCTCCTCCTAGGAGGTGAGTTTAACATGTGTTTAATACTTTGGACGTGTAATTTGAATTTTTGGTCTTTTGTTTTATCTCATTATATCTGACCACTATAGTATATAAGGGTAGAAGTTATTTAATTTTTGTGTATTGGGTATAAAAGTGGGTATTTGTTTGAGTATAGATAGGCATTGGGGCTTCCGGGTATGGTTAAATGTATTTTTTTGCGAAACGTAAACGTTTTATGTAACCAATAAAATTAAAATATGAAAATTTATACATTATCCTCATAATAATTATATAACACTTGCTTGACATAATCTTTTACTTGTTTGATGTCCGTTTACGTTGAATGTTAATTTTTAGTTTACGCCATTTAACTAAACGATGAAAATTAAAAGTGAACGCGTAAAACCCTAAAAATAAGTAATGGCAATAATTGAGTCGTAAAATGACCTGAAATAACGAGATGTTACAGTCTTCCTCCGTTAAAGGAGCCTTGTCCGTAAGGCTCAAGATGCGGTACTTGTCGAGGGTGCGTTTTTTTAAAGAGATGCAGAACTTCTTCCGGAATTGATCGTCAGTTCCCATTGTGAAATCGGACCTCTCCTGGATTTCCATCGTAACTTGATAATGGAACGCCGGATTGGCTTTAACCGCTTGCCTTCATGATCCATAATCTTCACTAGTTCTTCAACGAAGTGAAGCTTATCATTAATGTGTATTTCATCCAACGAAATTGTCAACGGCTCATCGGATAAACACTTCTTTAAGTTGGATACATGAAACGTACTGTGAACCCTGCTAAGTTGTTGACGAAGTTTGAGTCTGTAAGAAACGGTTCCCACTTTGGCTAACACCTTTAAAGGCCTAATAATATACTCGGGTTCACTTCGCCCTCGTTTGTGATAAGTGCTAATTAAACATATCTTTTTACCTCTAAAACGAGCTTAAATGACCAAAAACAGACAAAACTGCCATATAAGATGTTTGCTTGTGCATTTGTATTGTGCAGGAAGTGGATATCAACAAAAGACAGAAATCCAAGCCAAAATGGACAAACTAGCATGGAATGGAATGACTGTGCAGATCAAGCGCCAAAGTCAAAAATGTCAAAGTCAGAGGTCAATACTGATGAATCAACAGTCAAATCGGAGGCCGAATGAATGAATACTTTGGACGCAAATCCCGGAACATTGGTGGGCGGGATAGCCCAAATTGTATAGCTTGAAGTTCTGGTGAGACAAAGGGCCCTCAATAAATTTTTCAACAGCCCATTTGTGTGCTAAGTGACAAAAGACTGTGAAGCTTTGAAGGACCAATTCTAGCCAGTTACAGCCAATCTCAGCTTTGTACACACAAAACCACTTCATAACATTATTGGGCTTGAAAAAAAGCAATAAACCAAACTGTACCGTATTGGCGCCCCAACCCAAACCCAGTGGGCCAATATCAGCCCAAACACGAAACCCAGCCTAATAACCTTTTTACAAAACATAGGGACCTTGTTGTGTTATTTTCAAAAGTATTTTATAAAGAAAAAGAGCATTAAAAAAGAGTCAGGGACTGAAACTGCCAATTGGCATTTCTTTTACAATTTTAAAAGCCAAGGACTGTTTTTGTAATTGTTCAAATCCTTCTTTATTTCTCTTTTTATAAAACCACAGGGACCAATAATGAAATTACCCTAACCTTTTATATCTTTGTTTTAATAAAAGCCAAGGACCAAATCTGTCACTTTCCAAACTAGTTTATAACTAAAACTCGGCTTAAATAAAATGAAAATAGAAAGAAAGTATGAGGGCCAGTTGTGCACCATCTCCAAACATTACTTTTAAACCTGCACCCACCCCTGTACTCGAACCCCCTTACCCGCCAAAACCATACCTCCCTCCCCCATGGTTTATAGCCAATACCACTACCCCCAGTACACTTCCCAGCCTACCCCTCACCATTTCCCACCTCCCCATTACCCCTATAACTTTGCCAACTTGGCAATCACACAACCCGAAGACCCCATGAATGGTGAGATGATGTAACAAGAATATGAAGGCTAGGATTGCTGGAGGAGACTTGCACATCACAACAAGCTACTCCAAGTCATGAATGCATTTTGGACATCTATAAAAGGAAAAAAGGGCAAGCCGAAAAAAACACCTTTTGTTCTACCATGTATTTTAGTTAATTTTAATTTTCAAGTCTTTCTTTAAGCATTTAGTGTAAGACTTTCAGTTCTTTTTAAATGTTTTATGTTGTAATTAGCTTCAGTTGTATAAAAGTTAAGAGTTTTTGTGATATAGCCATTGTCAAGAATTTAAAGTCTTATTTAAAGCCTTTTTAATCTGTTTAAACTTGTTTAAAAATGTGTTAAAGTTATTAAACACACCTTATAACACCCTTTCTCAGCCTTAATTTGCCTAAAAATCAGTTAAAAATCAATTTTTATATATTAAAGGGGTGTTTGGTTTAGACCCCAAAATGGGTCATATGGGGGTTGTAATGGGTTGTAACCACTCAGCCAACTTTGGCTGAGTGTGTGGAGTTTAATAAGCCACTTAGTTCAGGCTTTTTAGTGTAAAAATAAGTTTTTAAGGCCCCTTTGCTTGCTGTCAAAGTTTTATAAGCCACAAAGTGAGCTAAACCACTTAAGCTGTGTAGACAGCTTAAGCACACCTTGTTTGTGCTTATTTGAGTGTTACTAGCTCTTTTCAAAAACACTTGGTTCTGTCTTTTAACTTCACCAAGTGAAAGTCAAAGTACCACATGTCATTTCTTTGTAAACCCCCATTTTTAAGCCCCAATATCAGCAGGTTCCATTTAATTTTGATGGCTTATGTTCTGAAAATAAGCTCATTTGCCACCCTTGTTCATCTGTTTGGGGTTGGTTTTAGGTAAAAAGCCCTTGAGTGCTTATTTTGATAAGCCTAAAAAACCCCTTAAGCTCACTGCCTAGCCTCCCCTGGTGCTAGACCCTAAATTCAGCCCCACTTTTCTAGCTTATTTAATATTAAGCCATAGGTTCTTATTGCTTTTAAACATAGCTTATAGGTAGTTGTCTTAGGATTAGCAGCTTATTTTAGCGTAGTTAGTTATTTTGTTAGCTTATTATAGGCTTAAAATTCCCCTTTTTCTGTTTTTATAATAATCTGTCAATATAGCTATTTAAGATTTCAGCTTATTTTAGGGCTTATTAGATTTCCTTAGCTTAAAACTAGGACTCCCCTAGCTATTTTATCTGTTCCCCATAAGTTTTAGCTTATCTTGTTAGCTTAAATCCCAATAAGACAGAAAAATAAGCTCATAAGCCTTTTTAAGCACTGTCAGTCCAAAACCTCAAGTTTCTAGCTTATTTAGTGAGTAAAAAGCATAAGGGATTATACAAAAAGGATCCACTTGAGCCATTATCAAGTTTGTTTTTTGTAGCTTTTGTCAAAATAAGCACTTTGGTACTAGCATTGCACATCGGGCCAACTCAGGGGGGGGGGGGGGGGGGGTGGGGGGGGGGGGGGTGGGGGACATTTGTGTAAATTATTTTATGATTGCAGAGTTAATGCCATGTTAGTTTGTTGTTTCCCGTTAGTCCTTATATCTCGTTTCATTGTTAGTCCTAGTAATTAACTGCTGTTAGTTTTTATTTAATTTAATTAATTACAGTAGGTTAAATTTTAATTTGTCTAATTACTTTATTTTAAACAGTATCTTTTGGGCATTTTTATATTTTTAGAATGTTAACTTTTTCTTTTTTATTTTATTTTTTCAGAATTTTTATAACTTTTTTATTTTAGTCTTTTCTATTTCTTAGTTTTAATTAGTTATTAATCTTTATAAATTTATAAAAAATCCAAAAATTATTAAAAAAATATTTTTTTTTTTATAAAATTTTCTTTTGTCATTTAGTTTCTTGGAATAATATAAAATTTAGTGTGGCTTTATTTTTCATAAAAATTCAGTCTTATAGACCGTTTTAAAAACGTAGGGGTTTTTACCGTTTCTTTTGTTTGAATTCTAACGACTCGCTTTTAGTTCTAGTTTTTTTTATTTTTCAAATAAACCTTTAATTAGAATTTAATTTTGATTTTTAATTTAATTTAGCATTTATTTTCTTAATTTTTAGTATTTAGGTTTCCCGATACCTGATTCTGTTCCCCGTATTTTAGTATAGATTTAATTTTAGGATTTCCCTATAACTAATTTTGTTTCCCGTAGTTTTTAAGATCCCCATTTCCTATATCTGTTTCCCGTAGATTAAATTAGGTTTTATTTAGTTAATTTTAGTTGTAACTATATCAGTGTTTCCATCATATCTAAATATTCTCCATCATTCAATTTCTCATCAAACCAGGATTACTTTCAATTGCAGCCTCGTTGGGACATACGACCCGGGAATATCTCTTCCGGAATCTTTTTATAATTGATTCTTATATATTTAATCTCTTTGTGTAGATTTTGACCTTTTGCCTTGGTTAAGGGCATTTGGTTGAGATTTGCATTTGTGTTATTTTATATATATACAAAGCCGCGAATCAAGTAACCATGCTTCTACCTTGGGTACTTTGCCAAGTAACACTATTCCTAATCCGAGGACTGAATGCAAAGGGATTACCACCCGTAGTGGTATTGTTCTTGATGGACCTTTACCTCCTATGCCTCCTCCTTATGTCAATCCGGA
>BQNB010176128.1:0-13092 GCA_026074375.1 Tanacetum coccineum
TAGATAGGTTGCGTGAGCTCGTCTACTTTAGTTATGACATACTGAGATATATAAGTAATGTAATCAAGCGAAAATTTTCCCCGTATAATTGTGATAATAGTAAAATAGGTTTTACATTTGATGAAAATTCTTGGGTTGTTATATGACTATAATGATTAATGGTGGTGTCCACATGTTTTAATTCAAGAATGATATCTCTATTAATCACCCTTTTATGTAAATAATCTTAATTGAGTTAATTAAGGAATTATGAATTAGGGTTTTTAAAAATGAATTGGGGGGTTTGGGGTAAAATGTGTTTATAAGTTAACTAATGAAATTATTGTTATTATGAGATAAGTATTATTGAATAAAATTAGTAAAATTAGGGGTTTTCACCATATGATCAATATATGACCATATGATGTTAAGGAATAAGGAAGGATGTGTTAATAGGTTGTATAAACCCTTGATAATGATATTATATTTATATGTTGATAGGTACTTGTAATGACAATTGAGTAGGAATAAAGGATTGATGATGATGACGTTCTTGATGTTTCTAGCTTGGATTCAAGATAAGTAGATGACCATACAATAAGTTATATTGAATTTAGCATGTTTGTGTTATGTGTTATGTGTTAAGATTATAAGAGGATTAAGGCTAGTATGCTTGGTTAGGAGGATGAGACTAGTTGATTTGCTAGCTATTTAGAGTTTAGCATAGTTGTTATGCCTTTGATGATATGTGTTCTTAGAAAGGGTATGATTGGCATTGTGGTGAACTAGCAAGGTATGTAAGTTAATATGCTTGTGAATGAATGATGGGTTAAGTGCTAATGTAATAAATGAGATATGATAACTTGTTATGTCTTTTACTTACTAAGCAAAAGCTTACGTGTTTAAGGTGTAATGTTTTGTAGGTTCTTGCGATGAAGGTAGAGCAATTAGTAAATGGTTAGGATTGGGAAGCAAGGAATAGAAGTGTGTAGCGTATGTATAGAGCTTAGTACTAGATACCGAGCTCGAATCAATGTTGAACCCCTAAGTGATGTAAAATGGTTTGTAAGTGTTAAGTGTCAAGTGTCAACATCTTTTGTATTGGTCTTGTATAAGGATGAATGCAATTAGGTCAATAGTGAATGTAAACGGGGTGTTTGGTAACCCCCGTAAAGTATATGTTCTTGGGTCAATTAGACCACAAACAAGTAAGGAATGATGTAATATAATGTTTTAATGAATTCTGGAGATTTTTATGTAATATCAAGTTCGAGAAGTTAGTTTTTCGTAATAAACTGTCCAAAATGAGTTAAGGTGGAGGGTTTTACAGTTTTTCGAATTTTGTTTTTGTCGTAAAAACCAAACCGTAAGAAGTTAGAATGAGTTCTTTATATTGTTGAAAAGCCTACAAAGTCTATTTTATGATAATGAAACTTTTAAGGGTCTAATTAGAATGTATTTGATTAAGTATATTAGGGAATGACACAAGTTCATTCCCGGTCTTGCGTTTCCGCAATGTTTTTAATTCTTGGTCAAATTCTGAGTCAAAAAAGGGGCGTTTTAGTTTCATTTCTCATGGATATCAATACGGTTCTATTGACTTTCTTACTACGAGATAGTTGATATTGAAAACGTGGCAGTCCGCTCTAGCCCCCGATCACCAAATAACAAATATAAACTTATAGAGTCTAGGGCCATCGAGATAAATCATAAATCTCATTAGGGTACAATTACATATACACTTGTTGTTCATCATCAAGAACACATGCTATACAAGAGTCATACGCATTATCCTTGAGATTTTTCCAGAACATTCAGAGTAATACTCTTTAGTATTCACAGTGACGAATGGAAATCCTTCCAATGTTAACAATAAACAACATTATGGTAGGTTACTTGCGAGATTCTATATGAATCAAGCTTGTGTCAACTAGATATCAATTTTGGTCTAGAAAATGAATTGATGACTCAATCAGTTAGAGAGTAACTAACTGATTCACTCTTATCGTGTTGTCTGCTTTGAGACTTTTCGGTAAGAAGAACTAGCAAGTACGGTGAATCTAATGCATCTACGTTAGAGGATCTAACACTTTGAGCTGGAAACCATGTCAATGAGGTTCTTCTAAATTGAACCTTCCTGATCACATGTACATTATTTATACTGTAAATGGTCCTCACTGAACCGGAGGTTAACGTTACCGAAACTGATGAATTACAAAGCCATATTCGTCCATATCTGCTATTTATCACTAACATTATAATGCAGGTACAGACAAAGCAATAACGACCTCATTCAAGCTGAGTTGGATTCATAACCACATGCTCATAATCAAGACACAAAGACATACTATAAGCATCAAGGATGCAAGAATCAAGAAAGCTAAAGATCAATAAAAAACAAAGACTTTCGCAAGCTCTGGTAAGCAAGATCTTCCTCAAAGAACATCAAGGATATGATTACAAGCAGATCAAGTGAAAGATCTATGTAATCTATATGTGTATGTGTCTAACTTAAACAAATGTGATAACAACTTCATTTTATTAATCTTAGCCTTAGCCTTCCTTAAAATAATATGATAACTTAAAATGAAAGTTTATTAAGCTATATGTGTGCGTACTCATTTTTATTAATCTTAGCCTTAGCCTTCCTTGTATGTACTCATTTCTTCTCTTCTCTTCCTTGTATGTACCAATTGTTAACATATAAAAGTCACTAACTAGTAACGATCCAGAGGTCAGGGAGGATAAAAGAAATAGAAAGGCATATTATTAAGAGAACGTAGAGAGGGAAAGATGTGTGTGTCTAAAGAGAGAAAAACACACACACTTATGATAAAAATGATTATTCTCACCCTCCTATTGAAGTTTAGGAGGGTATATATAGCCTTCGTGACTTCTTTCTATTCAAAATTGACATAAATAGTCCTTATGTGTCACGACTATAGTAACTAATGTAATTTCGTATAAGTCTTCATATTTTAAGGTTAGCAATCTTCTCCCTAATATGTAGACATACGGAATTACTTACAATGTTCTTAACAAGTACAAATACAGCAAAATAAAGTCGTCCACTACTGAGGATGTCTTTTGTGTCTTTTGGTCTTCATAACTTGTACCTTATCTTGAATCTTCTTTTGTCTTTACTTGTTAAAAATCATTGTAATATGCAAGAGTTGGATTAACTTCCCCCTAATTTATACAGCATATCTTTAAAAACCTTTCTTCATAGACTCCTTTTTGGTGAAGTTTCTGAATCAGCTCCCCCAAACCAATATTTGTATCTTGATCAGATTCTGGAACTGTGATGTAGCTTCCTAGGAAAAGAAGCAGATGTAGAACAGTAGATGAGAAGCATAGAAGTATAAGAAGAAGCCAACCACACCAAATAGAAGTAGAAGAAGCAGATGTAGAACAGTAGATGAATGATAGGTCACATACTCAAGCATGTAAACGAGTATAAATTGACAAACATAATCAACAAACAACGATAAATTAAGTAATCGAGATAAACAAACCAAACATTAAATTATCATAAACATGGCTAATACCTTTAGATACAAACATAATAAACGAACAACCAAGGTAACCTAACCGAGTTAAATGAATGATACCAAAAATTAAACGATTATTAAAGTATATATGAATACAAGGGTTCCCTTTTAGATTTAAGCTCGTTGTTAGACCTTCTTGGCTTCTCTCCTCTTCTAAAAATTAAACGTGGTGGTTAAATTATGAATTAGTTGCTGATGGCTCCTATTGCATATCCCCTAAATTCGTATTTTAAGGTTTGTATTTTTAGGTTCTGAAAAATCATCGATACGCTGTCTTAAATGAACTGAATACGGCGTATTGGGGGTTTCTTGGAGTAGGGACTACGATTATAATATTCCGGAATATTCTTTACTTGATCTTCAATACGTCGTATAGAATAAGCTGGATACAGCGTATAGGGCTCCAAATCTTCATGGTTACTTTGTGAAGTACATGCACAGATACGTCATATCTTCCTTGATGGATACGGCATATAGGTTGTCAAAACATAACTCTTTAGATTTCTTTGTTTAAGCTCTAAAATGTGTGCCTTTTAGCAAAACTTTACCAATTACTCCATAATTACTGCATTTAACAAATATAAGTAATTAAGTACCAATTCGTGCAATAATTATACAAAATGGAAAAATTACATAGGATAAATGATGTTATACAATAAACGTTATTTGATGTTATCAAAGCACTACAACATAACTCTTTAAGTAATAGCTATACATTGTGAGTACTACAATGTAACTCCTTACATCAGGTATAACTAGATAATCTAAGTATTAACCATATTCCTTCATGCTCAAGCAAGTCATCAATCGATGGAGTAGGTTTGAAGAAAATAGGTAAAAAGTAGAAGGAAGTCTCGATGATGAAATATGTAGACGCCTTCGTAAAATCCCACTTCAATCACAAATAAGAAATACCAAATTAACTTCGTGATCACTTGTCATTCTTTAATCTGAATCCTTAGCCGTTTGTCGTTTGAGTGAATCTTATATAGGATTGTTATGAGCATTAAGTGTTGTGTTTGCTTTGGTGTTGTGTTTGATTGTCAACGGATACCCGACCCAATTATTTGTCCACTTCCGGTTTAAAAATACATGGCCCAATCCATACCTTCTCAACTGCCTTCCCAAGTATCAAGACCCGGTCCACTTTTAGTTGCATTACCCGACCCAACTCCTTATACCCGGCCTTGATCTTATATATAACACACCATACTTTTAATTAGGGCATGACTAACCCTAATCTTATTAGCATCGCCCCCATCTTCCTTTGATACAAACAAATATCCCTCTCATGAAATCTTAATCATAAATGAATGCCCCTATCTCCAAACCATAAGTAGTCAAGACCAAATCTCTTCATCCTTATCACTTCAGTAAACAGATCGATACATCCATATTATCATATAAAAACATCAATTCATCAAACCCCTTTTTTTCTTAACTGCTTATCATCATCGAACCACTAAGGTGTGAAGAACCAAGAAGTAATTGTCTTCAATATCTTTTTATAAAGGGTCTCGGGTAGGTTGATATTTAATTGTTTTATGTGTCTTAAAAGGAACAAAGATCGAATATAACAAAGTTGTTATGATTTTTTCTTTAATTTCGTATATCAAAGATGGTTTTTACCATCACAGATCCATGATGAGTTTGGATTCGTGTTATTGATCTATAAAGGTATTGAATTTACTTGCAATACACAAAAACATGACCTGAGTTCTTGGTTTCTCTTTATGTTTCGAGAGTTAGAGATTGTTATATCAAGGATGATGGGATAAAGATTAGATATGGAGTTGTTGATTGATGATTATGGTTTTGTTCATTTTCTTGTTGAGTCGGCTGAGTTGACACGGTCAAACTCGGTAAATACTGAGTTGACTCACTCTAGGTCACGATTTAGCGATTAACTTATAAGTGTTAAACCGCTGGATTGTCAAACCTGTAAACCACGGGTACCCTAAATCACGCAGTTAAATCGGATAATTGTTGTTAAACCACGAGAATCAACTTAAACCGCATGATAAGTTAAACCGCTTGAATTATCGTTATTCCGCGTGAGGATACATGTTAAATCGTGTGTTTGTTCGATAAACCGCCTGACAACACCTGTAAACCACGAGAGACGATAAACCGCGTGGAAACCTCTTATTCTGCCTTATCACCACTTATAAACCATGAGATTTACCTGATAAACCACCTAGTACAATTCATAAACCGCGTACACTTTTTTTCTTTTTAAACCGACTGGTACACAAAAAGAATCGTCCTTGTGTCCTTTTTGTCTAAAGCCTTCTCAAACCGCAAATAAACTCAGATAAGTTGTTGTAAAAAGCCTTTTTGGGTACCAAATAACCCACGAAACAAAGACTATAATAAGCTCTTAACGATTTATACATGAAAGTATAAGGCTTTTTGTGGTTTAAATAAGTAAAATCTCAAAAACAACAAAAATAAGCCACGACTTAAAAGGCTTCAAAATAAGTTGTTAGAATCACAAATAAGCCACATGAAGTTTCAACAATAAGCTAGAAACATTTTTAGAAAGGAAAGTTTCAAGCTTTTGGAATAATAAGCAATATCCAACCAAACTGTGGCTTATAGCTTATAAATAAGTTGTCGTATAAGCTGTAAAACACGAATACCCATTATAAGCAAATTACAAACACAAAACACCCTCGGTTAGCTCTTGATACCACTTATAAGACTATAGCTTACCCATTCACACACACAAATAAGCATGAAATAAGCTAGGAAGAGAAGAGAAGAAATGAAGTTTTTAGAGAGAGTTGAGTTAGAGAGGGAGAGAGAGGAAAAGAAAATGGAAGGAACATGTATAAACCAAAATGAACTAACACCCTTTCTAACAAACTAGGAAGGTCTTATATAGTATGCTTTGGCCGGCCATGGGCGTATATGAGCTTCTATGGGTCGGGTTTGGTATTTGGATGGGCTTTAGCCCGATAACTAGACAATATTAGCTTAAGGGATTCTCGGAAACTAAATACTGGCATATTATAAGGTTCGGGAATATAAATGATCATCACTTCAATAAAACGTAGGCTAACAAACTCTAGTTAATTATTTACTTGATTACATGGTTGGTAAGTCGAGTCTATTGTTAGTGTATACAGTTTTAGGATGATTGGGATTCATGATAGTTTTTATTATATGGAAAAATAGGGAAGAAAGTCAAACTATTACCCCCATATTTGTCTAATATTCTCCATGTTTATTGATCCTCCTAATTCGGGTTATTAGTTAGTTTATTATCAACTTGTCATAAAACTCAAGTCTAGGGGTGCAATTATAAAGCCCAAGTCATGTATATTATGTATGTTTCAGTAGATGGCAGGGCAAAAGTGTATAAAAAATGAAAAAAGCAAAAAAATTGTTAGAAAAATACGAGCTGTCGTCTTGCTTATGTTTATGTTCAAGAAAGAGTCAAGAAAAGAAAAAGAAAGAGTTTGATGTAGAGTTGTGTATATTTGTCCTAGTTTCGTCAAGTCTTGGCTTAGCAACGCCTTTTACATGTATTCTTGTAGATAATTAGCTTGCCACCAGTCAAAATTCCTCCATATCCCTCAAACTGTGTTTCCTTTACCCTACACTCAAACATCAAAACCCTTCAAAAGACCTCTTTGATAGTAATTCTTAGGTGCTTACGCCAATGGGGTGGAGGTTTTGATCCTTTATCAAGCTTATAGCAATCTATATACTATGCCAGGTAGTGAGTGTTATTTTCCCGTTTCCTATATTGTTATAATTCATTATTACACCCGAGAGAATGAAAGAATCCAAACACTTATGTGAGGTGTTAGTATATAATTTTTATGCTTTTAATTACGAGGTCTATCCGGTTGTTCCATAAACTATCTTTATCGAGTAGGTTAAATGCCCCCGACTTTTACTAGGTAGAAAAGCCTATTTGCTTGAGGACAAGCAAATCCCAAGTGTAGGGGTGTTTGATGAGGTGTAATTTTATACATTTTTTTGGGGTCATTTAACCCTCAAAATCATGCAAATGTCCCCATTTATCGTGCTTAATCGTTTCTTTTTGGTATTTTAGCATTTGGGAAGCATTGAAAGGAAATACACGTGACTTGGGTTTAATTGGAGAAGAAACGGGACAAAAACGTAATTTTACAAGATTTTTATGGAGCTTGGATTTACAGTGCATGGATACGGCGTCGCAATTCCTTCTGACGCTGTCAAAACTTGAAGGCGACACCGTCGCGATCTTGACGTCGTCGCAGTAGTCGACTTAGAAGAAGCCCATAGAAGATTCGTCAGGTTGTCGCCGTCGCGATTAACAAGCGACGACGTCACGACTTATTCCCTATATATACAACCTTATTTTTCATGTTTTAGGGAGGAAAACGTAGAGTATAATTGTAGCAGCTATAGAGGTCGATTTTTAGGGTGTAAACCCTTTTGTACTCATTCATACTTCATGTTCAATTGAAGTGAAGTTCCTTTTCCCTTTTAATCATTCAATATGTCTATGTGTTGTTTGATTAATTGTTCTTTGCTTTCAATTAACATGCTTGGCTAAATTTAATTGTGTTTACTTATGATTGCATGAAACCTAGTTGTTTATCTTTTGTTACTACTTCTTGTTAATGATGTGCGCGTTAGGCTTTAGAAAAATAGCTTCTTAATTGCAAAGCGAAGACGTCTAGGAAACGCGGATAGGTTAGAGGATACCTATGACTAGATCACCATTGGGTGGATTCCGAGTTAAGTGTTTAATATATTAGATGCTTCCACATTCCACTACGAGGGTGCCGGGTAATAAAATTTAAGAAGACAACTAGGGAGTAGTGCATGATTAGGTAAACACGTTAGTTTAACCATACGAGTTTTTCTTCACTTTTACTTTTCTTGCATAATTAGGAGTAGTTTAGTTTAGTAGTTTAATCAAACCTCCTTCAAACCCTAGATTTACTTGCTTTCATAAATATATAAAAACACAAAAATAATCTTCCTTCAACCCGTAGACCTTAGTAAACATACAATTCGAGCCTACCCAAACTATTCTCCTAGAGAACGATAATAACCCTAGAGTCTTGCATATCCTACACTACAACGGTTAGGTACACTGCCTAGGAGGGTTGTAAAACTTTTGCGTTGCAACCCACCGCATCATATATATGCTTTTAGTATTTGGATAATGAAACTGTAAGTAGTTGTATTAAATTATGAATTGATATACGTGGTATGATCGTCTTCATTTATACTAATGTGTTCTATATTTGCATGTCCAAATCCGTGACTAAATTTATTTATTCTAAATTGTTCATTGTCGGTTGATGATACGGGAGTATCTTCGAATTAAGACAAATATGAGCGTGTTAGTCATATTCATCTAGCATGAATACTAATCAATGATGTCTCCAAAATCATATGTTATTCACTGGCTATGAATATTGGACTACCCTAACCTACAAATATGCACTTCATGGATGTGCGTCAATAGTGAATCTCGCAAGTGGTTGTGTCTCTCATCCTTAGACTTGAGATGCAAGTAGGTTTTGTGTCTGTGAAATATCAATCTTTGATGTGGTTAAACGCTGACCTGAATAAGGTTGTTATAAAAACCATCTTCAGGAGCGATGTGAAGCACATGGCAGATACGTGCAGTCAAAACAGGCTTTGTTCCTCTGCGTACGTTGGAGTTAGATGCTACTGGGCTCCTCGATGAATTAGACAGATGTATGTGTGGCCACACCCAAATGTGATTAAGATGATACTTGATTAATTTGGTAATCTAGTTCAATATTTATATCGAGAAACAGAATCGTTGAACAAAATTAGAAGGGATTTTGTATCCAGAGGCCACCCAAGTATTAAACATTTTTCTTTTAGGCCACCGATATATCAAAGCTAACTTATAGGCCACTCATGTATGTGTTTGTTTTTGTTTATACCAATTTCAGGAAAAATAAGTCTCACAAATCTTTGAAACAACAAGAATAAAGCTAAAATTAACATATTAAAACAACACAAATAACTATTGAATAATATCAATTTTAGCCATTATTTTGGTGCAACTTTATTCACTTGAAAGTGATTTATGACAATTTATCTAATGTTTTACGTTTTAATTTTTAATTTATTGTTTTGATATGTTAAAGTTAGCTTTATTCTTGAAATTGTACAAATATCTGGCAAAATTTTGAACCATATTGTTATAAACGAAACAAACACATATTTGGGTGGACCATAAGTTAGTTTGAATAAATGGGTGGCTTAAAATTAAAATGTTTCATAGTTGGACGACCTCTTGATACATAATTCCAATTAGAATGACTTTAATCTATGTCTAATATTCAACAAAGTATCTGCAATAAAGGGATGATTGATTAATAAATCATTTAAATGAGATGTTTTAGAAACTATCCTCGTATGTTTATAGGGGCATTGGCGTGTTGCTAGACGCCAACCTTTGTTTGTATAATTACTTGATTATTGTAACGTGCACAAGTGGGAGCTGTTGGAGTATGCTCGTGTCAAAATAAATAACTATATGGCTAGACACATGTGAGCCTATGGGGTGACACACTTATACACAGAGGTACCATTTAATATATTGTATCCGTCGTATTTACGTTATAGATAACCTACGTAATTCAGAATCAATAATGGGCCACTAATTACTAACTCGGGACTTAGTTAATTGGATTGGGCCAAGCAAATGGTCAATCCCATTAGGGGCCCATATGTGGCCAGCCCATCAAGTAATGGGAGAAGATAAGAAGGAATAAAAGTGCCCCATATTGTCCACTAGTAAGCTCTCCCTAATATCCACTAGTGAGCTCTTGCTAATACACATTGGAGGGTTCACTCTTTTATCCAAAATGAGTTTTCCTATAAGTAAACAAGATCATTTTTTCCTCTTGGTAAGACACATACCCACGACACACACTCTCTTCCAAAAGGGTTTGTATGTTCTTGATTCCAACCATGTTTCTTGTATAGATCAAGTTCATAGTTGCATTCTAGGTTAGTTCGACTAGCATCAAGGTGGTATACGGTGAAGTGTAGTATGCTTTTACATAAAGGTGATCTCCTTTAATCACTTAGGTTTCATAGAGTAGATCGGGTTGTAAAGAAGGTCTCCATTCGATCCTACTGAATCACGTTAATAAGTGATTTATCCGATGCGTTTATTACTTGTTTATATGATATTTATTTACATAATCATCTATACTAAAACCATCTCCTTGATCACTTAAGTCATAATTCTACTTTTGATACTTAACATACCCAATGGCGCAAATGAGGTGAGGGTATGATGGCTTGGCTTTGGCTCAAGCCAAATTATTGTCACGTATAAATTGCGTTGGCGACTGCACCTAATGCTCTAATGCTCTAAGGCCATCTGTAACCATGGTCTTCAAACTACATTCTTCTCTATATTTTTAGAATGGAGCATTAAAGGCCATCTTAGGTTATGCTCCAAACGAGGTTTGTAACCTGCGCTTCGCAGCGGAGATTTTTTTTTAAATGTTTGAAAAAAAACGAATAAACAGAGCGTGGGGATTTTTTAAAATGTTTGAAAAAAAAACGAAAAAAGTATAAAAAAAAGACCTGGTCGGGCCGGGTCAACCCGCCGGGAGCCGCCGGAACCCGCAGGTTTTCCGGCAGGTCAACCCGGGTTTTTCGTCGTGTTACCCCACGCACTTAATGGGGTGCATTTAATGATGAGCACCCTGCTCTTTAATATATAGTACTACTAGATTATAGACCCGCGAAATTTGCAGGTTGCGATAAGAAATATAATTTAAAACATCTTATGTATGGAATTTAAATTTGAAAACATTGTTATTAGTTTTAGCTTTAGACCCGTGAAATTTTCATTTTGTCAAAACAAAAAATGGAAAAAGATTAAGTCGGAAAACACTTTATCTACGTTTAGAAATACATAGTGGATCACGTAACGGTTGAAAACACATTGAACAAAATGCCCATTTTCATTGTAATAATTTAAATAGCAATGAGATTATTACCACTCATAAGCCAATAACATTATGAGGAGAATTAAAAAAAACAATATAAAATGACAGAAAAGCCATCAAGATTATCCATAAAATAATGACGGTACACAAATAAAATTATTCACAAGATTTAATGACTTTAGCAACGTTTGAGAGATTGACCATCAAAATTAGTCATGACAGACTATATCCATTCCTATTAAAGTAAACGTGTTCCTGTGGCGATTAAGTCTTAACAAACTACCGTCAAGATTTAATCTAGATAGGAGAGGTGTAGATGTCGGTTCGATTCTTTGCCCCAACTGTTCTTCTTATGTTGAGACGGTAAATCACATTTTTTTCAATCGTGAGATGGCTAAAGACTTGTGGGCTCTAATGGCGAAGTGGTGGGAGCTAGACATTCCTATATGTGCTAACATTTCGGATTGGTACTCCTGGCTTGACTCCATCCATGTTGCTAATAGGGTGCGTTTGATCATTGAATGAGTGGGCGAGACTCTATTGTGGTCCATTTGGAGCTTTCGTAATCATATGATATTTTCTTTTCTTCCTCATAAGAAGGCGCTACTTTGGGACTCTATAGTTTCGCAATCTTTTTTATGGATTTTATTTAAAAATCCTAAGCTTAAGTTTAGTTGGATAGATTGGTTAAAAAATCATTTTGTTACTATTGTTTCTTTGTAATCTTTTCTAGCTTCGGGTAGTTTTTTAATAAAGCTGTTGTTCAAGATCATGAGTAATCAGTTTATATGGCACCACCATCGCGAGAGGTTATATATTCACCAGCCTTGAGTCAACGAGTGAAGTAAATAGAAAAAGAGTGTTCGGTGGTGCAGACCACATAGTAACAAAATTGTGTGTGTAAGTGTGATTTGGATTATGTTTGTTTTTAACTGTGACATATCTAAATAACAAGGAATGCGTTCATCATTACGGAGTAAAGATAAGTGTTAGCAGGTAAGGATGATAATGCGACGCAAACAGTGGCGGAACCAGGAAGTTAGAGGACGGGGGCAAAAAAAAAATTCTTGACAAAAGTCGTTTTGCACACAAAGATGAAGACGGAGATATAAGGTTTTTACATTGTTTTGCTTTAACATGGGGGGCAATTTGATTTTGTGGTGGGGTGCACTTTAAAAAAAAGGTCAAATTTACACTAAAAATCGATGTTTTTTGGCGAATTATGGAGGGCACCCTCCCCTACTTACAAAGTGCTTCTGCCCCTCGACGCAAACGAAGGTGACGTAGCAGTTAGGCCAATATTTCTACATTTAAACTTAGATAACTATCACTTGAGATTAAAAGGATAATAAGCATTCGAATGATTGAATCGTATAATTGGTCTAATGTGTTGTATCTATAAATAAAGTTTTTATTGTTAGCTAGAAACTCCACAACACAGTTTCTTTTAAGGAAAATGTACAATTAAACCGGTGCCTAATACATTTTCTAACCATAAGAAGTCGACATTCGAAACTCTTTTTATTCATTTGTTATTTGATGGTAAGAAAATATTTTTACCAAACAGTTAAAAAGAAAATTTTAATTTGCATCATTGAAAACGA
>BQNB010176130.1:0-13092 GCA_026074375.1 Tanacetum coccineum
ATATATACGGTTACAAACACCTAAATTCAAATATTATGTTGATTTAATATAAGTAAACAGAGTTATGCTGATAATTTGAGTAATGATATTTTATTGGAATACTTATACCCTTTATCGTGTTATCACATGTCATGTCTACCTCAGCTTATGTTGATTCAGAGACTATCACTCAGGCTGACGGAGCTCAGGGCTCCCGAGTGCCCATCCCATTACTTGATTATAAGACTAGCGGGGATGCTAGGTCTTGGTACATGATTAGCGGGGATGCTAAGTCATAGGTTGTGATTGTTTTGCATATATTCACTCTCAAATAGCATAATTGTCTAACTATTTGATATATTGGCACAACGACTGGGTTTTCTTCAAACCTACGAGCTCACCAACATTATTGTTGACGTTTTCGAGTATCATTTTCAGGTGTGTTTTGATAAAGGTAAATGGATGGTTTTGGAGATTAAAGATGTGCACTCTTGGGGATTTGGGATTTAAAACTGAGGTCTTACTTATCAAGATTGAAACATGAAACCTTTGTAAATTAATCTTTTGTAAACTTCGGATGGTATTATCTTGTATCTTGTGCAATGTGAAACATTATGTCGCATTCCCGTGTTTCCGGCTTTGTCGGGGTGTAACAGATTGGTAATCAGAGCCAGGTTATAGAGAATGCTTTTTTTATAAAAAGAAAACACAACTATAACCAAATTAGAGTTTTCGTAAAACCTTAAACATGATAAAAGTTAGCCCAAGCGGTTCATAGTTTTTCCTAAATTACGCATAGCCTGATCAACTATGCTTAATTCATGAAGGACTATGAAACGATGGGGTAGTTTTCTTAAATTATGTTAGGGGAAAGGGAGGAAATGGAGGAATGTGAAGTCTGAGACCACCTGAAAATGAATTAACCTTGAATATATTTTATAATATGTACTTTCACGTGGTAATGTAGTATGAGAATGCTTGCGAGCATTGAGTTTTAGATTGTTGATTGATTGCTAAGTGCTTGCCATGCTGCCTTAGCTGTATTGCATGATGCTTTAAGAGCCTTAGTAGATATGTTGTTGGTAGCGATGTTGATTGAGGATGTGCCTTTAGTAGTTATGTTGTTGCATTGCATGTGGCCCTGAGGCGCTTGTGCTATATCGAACCTTGTTGGTACTTGTTTGCCATTCATACCTCTTGGATATACCGTCTTATAGATATTTATATATATTTATATATATATATATATATATTTATATATATATATATATTTATAATATATATTTATATATATATATATATATATGAGAGTATATTTTAGTATATATATATCATATATCTTTATATTATATATATATATATATTATATATAAGAGTATATATATATGTATATAAGGTTACGAAACACTAAATTCAACGTCTATGTTGATTTAATTAGATGTAAAGCAGGTTATGCTATAATTTAAGTATTGATATTTATGGGGATACTTATCCATTTTTCTTGTTATCACAAGTATGTCTACCCGTTATGTGATCGGGAGACTATCAACCTAGGCTGGGACCGAAGCTAGAGCCTCCCGAGTGCTCGTCCCATTACCTGATGAACCTTATGTAACGGTTAGGCAGGCATAGTTAGTTGATACAAATACAAAGTCAGACCCAGAGTAGGCTCCTCGGAGGCAGAGAAGCAGCAGCCATTAGGTTCTAGAGTACCCCTTATGAGTGAGGAGTTTGAGGCTTCTGAGCTGTCAGGTACTAGGACTATTTCATCCCATTCTCTAGTTTCATCGGGTTCCACTACACCATTGTCACCCGATCATCCACTTACTCATGTTTTACCTACCCCTACACCCACCCGAGTTTCGTTCCACCGTAGGACCGCACGTATGGCCATGCGTACTCAGCCGACCCTATCCCCGGGCATGTCAGCCCGCATAGCGAAGGCAGCTGCTTTATCCATATCTTTTTTCCGTAAGAGGTATAGATCATCTTACGAGACACCATCACCATCATCATCTCTGGCCCTTCCAGTGCGGAAGAGATATAGAGGTACTGAGGAGGATGAGGAGGATAAGAGTTCGGATGCGGATGATGAGAGAGAGAGTTAGGGTTTAGATAACGAGGGTCAGGGTTTAGATGACGAGGGTCAGGGTTTAGAAGACAAGGGTCCTGGTATGGAGGAGGACCTGAGGGTCAGCAGCAGACAGTTCTAGTTGTTGATACATCCGCAAGCGAGCCTTTAGGTCTTGGATACGGGGCGGCTAGGCGTCGTGCCCTTGAGTCGACTGAGGAGATAGCACCTAGTACATATGAGGTAGGGCAGAGCTCTAGGTCTATGCCAGAGCAAGAGGGAGCAGAGAGGGTATCTGCATTTAGACAGCCCACCCTTGTTACATGGGTAGATCCTGAGGATGGCAAGGTTTACACCGACATTCCGACTAATGTATCACCAGCTGCACCTGTTCGGACACCGCCATCACCTGAGTGGTTGCTTGGTTCCTTACCAATTTCACCATCATCCCTAGTAGTTCCATCACCCATAGCTTCGCCAGTGGCTACCCCAGCAGCCACCATATCGGTAGATGAGGACTAGTTTTTAGAGGTAGGGGCGCAGTTAGAGCTTCATGGGAGCATACTCCATGATCACAAGCAGCGTTTAGATGCGCTGCCACCTGCTTTGTTCGAGGATTATGACAGGGATTTGAGGGAGTTATATACCAGGTCAGGGGCAGTTAGAGATGAGATCTTTTCACAGAGGTATAGGTTTAGGAGTTTAGAGCGGGAGCAAGAGAGAGCTACGGTGACATTTAGTGCTATATGGAGGCCGATATTAGCTTTAGAGGCATGGGAATGTCAGACTGATGCCTAAAGGGCAGTTCTGTGGCATGCTATATACGATATTCAGAGGGATAACCAAGATTTGAGGAGGCAGCTTGCTGAGGAGAGGCGTGAACGATTAAAGCTGACAGATCGTGTTGCTAGGATGGAGAGGAGACAGAAGTCTGGAGGGGAGTAGTAGACTATATGAGATTCTTGATTAGGAGTTGTACACCACTAAACCGTGTAGCTTCGGTTAGTGTTAGATCTAAACAGAGTAGTCTCAATGGTAGTAGTTATGAACTGATTAGTATCAGTAGGTAGTTGATCCTTATCAAAATCATAGTTATGATGGTAGTATAATGATTTGTACGGAATTTGAAAATCAATGGATGGTAGTACGTTTTCTTGCATGAGTTGATACGTTCGGTAATTGGGTACGTCGTTGTCTATACCGGTTAGTGACATGGTTCGTCACTCACCTCAGATAGGATTTCCATTCTTGTGAGACCCCTCACACATTTATTCCCCACCTATGTGGAACCTGAAAAATATTTAAGTGACATGTCAAACAGTTGCGTTGAAAGAACGCGGAGTTAGGTAAAACCCTGTGTAGTCGCGAGGAAACTTGGACGTGATCGTAGTAAGTTAAGTTGGAATCTAATTTTGATCATAGTGTGACCCTGATGAGTATTCTAAATTCTTAGTGGGTTGAAACCCAAGGTACCTGGAGCAAGTAATGTCTACTTGTGAGAGCCTAGATTTTCGATAAGCAAACCTTAGATGATCTTGAAAGAGTAGTGCAAGAGTCGTTATATGGGGGACACATACCTCTTGGAGGACTAAACACATAGAACAAAACAACAAAGGGACTAGATTCCGTCAAATGTTTTAAGAGTTTTATAGTCGCGTCGAGGACTAGATCATATCCGGACACCCGACCGGATATGTGACCCAAAGGTTAAAAAGAACTGTTAAGTCGTGGAGATAATAGGAAAGACTATCTGGATTGTGTGAGATAAGATCTAGATAGATCATAAGGAAGTGTAAGGACAGAACGTTAGAACTAAGTCTCTAGTGGGAATCAAAAGAAACCTCGCTTGGAGAGACTAAAACAGTAAAGAACTAGTGCGTGTTGATAAGGAATTGAAATGTGGTCGTTGTTGTGATTGATGATGTGAGTTGAATTTCGGGGGCAAAATTACTTTAAGGGGGTTAGACTGTGATAACCGATAACTTGTCCAAGGTTAAGTATTATAAAATATCGTACTTTTCTATCGGAGTCTTTTGATTTTGTCAACTTTAGTGGCAGAGAGCTAAAAAGTTGACTTCGGTTGACTTATTTTGCGTGAAACGGTTACGAATTAACCGGGTGTTGAGAGAGTTTTGAGTTCCGTAAGTGAATCACTTCTGATTCAGCTTTCAGTAGTGGAGTGTTTATGTTGTCATTTTTATGCGTTCCGAAAAGTTTTCCCGTGTTCCGCGAAATCGTCACGCAGCGCGTACCGGCACGACAGTTAAGTTGAGAGCGGGTTTAATAATCGTGGTTGAATTTAACGAACTTATTTGATAAGTAATTTTGTAATTTGAAGTAACGTTTGTCTAGAATGTAAATCGTGAAGGTGTGAATTAAAAGTTATCAGAAAACAGGCGTTTCCGTGAAATTTGAGTTAAGTGCGTATCGGTAAAAAAAATGAAATTTGTGAGCAAAGTCTAAAGTGATAAGATGTAATTTTGAAGTTGAGAAACTTTTAAACTTGTGAGAAAGGTTTCGGTTTGATTTGAAGTAACCTTGTATTTTGGTCCCGACACGTCCGTTAAATGTCCAAAATGAATTTTGGAGAGTTTAAGTTGGAAATATGTCGTTTTAATAACCTAGGTTATCGGAAAAATGTTTTTAAGATCAATAAATATACTACAGAACTTTGAGAAGTATTTTAAAGTCAAAGTTTTTAAGTTTTAAGCGAACCCGACATGAAAAGAATCAATCCTGAGCACCCTAGGATGCTTTGGCCGGTTGTGGACAAGAAGAGGGAACACCAAGGCAATTTTTTAGCTAGTAAGGTCCTTGATTGGTACATATTATTTTGTTTTAACCTCAAAAATGCATTCCATACTCCATTTCAAAATCAATCAACAAAAATATCTTCTCTCTTTCTCTCCCATATTCGTACGCAAACCACAAGGCCAATGATATGTTATTAAAGATTTAAATTTATATTACTAGTTTTATCCAATTTCCAACTAACACACGGGTAAAGTATAAACCACCGTTTATAGTATAGGTTTAGGGTAAGACCAGGTCGTTCCACAGGATTGGTAATTCTAAAAAGTGTTGATTATATTAAGAAAAGGGTAAATCTTATAGACTGTCACAATCTAAAGATTTCAAGGTACTTCAAGATATAAAATGATGTTGTTTGGGGATACGAGAATTAAAGTATATTCGATTAAAGAAACGAGTAGTTTACTAAAACGATTGTCTATTTATTATAATCAAAAATCCTTTCGGCCTTTACTTTTGATTACAAAAATGCTTTAAGTTCAATTCAAGTTTGAGAAAATAAGAATATGGAATTTCTTAACCAAGTTCCGATTTAGAATGAGGTTAAGCGTTAATACCCTTTTTCCACTTTGGTGAATGATCATGTTCATTTGAACAATCCTCACAAGGCTTCAGCTATATAGTTGTTCATTAGACAAACAACTTGGAAATCAAGCATTTAGCCGGAGTCTTTTGACCTATATCCAGACTAGAATGATGATCAAATGATGATTAATAATTCTAAGGTAAAAAACATCTGTTCATGATTGATTAGTTTCCAAATTCACTAGTTTATCTAGTTTTATCTCCATAATTCCCTCGTGTGATCCCCAAACAAAATTGTTAATATTACTTCATATTCATCAATTCAAAACAGAATTAACACGCTTGATCATTTAAGAATTCATAATTTTAAGTAGGGAAACATGTTATACCAAACTCAATAAGCACAAAAATAATATTGATTCTCAAGTGTTTCCTTTCGGAACAATATCTGCGAACAACCACCAGAAATTTTAATTATAAACCACATAACAATTCTACCACAACCTTCTGCGATAAAACACAACTTCCTTTACTAAAACCTGGAATGTGATAAAGTATAAGGTTTATTCTTCAACAATTCCCTAAGAACAACTTCCTAACTATTGAGAAGTGATTATAGATGTAGGTGGATGAGAAGAATGCTTCAAGGGATGATTTGAGGAGCAATTTTTGTCCTCTATTTATAGGTGAATGCCCATCATCAGTTTGAGAAAATAAGGGAGTGAAAGGTTGCACAATCATTGCAATCATTTATGATTTTGGAGTAACTACAGGAGAAGCGGGTCGCACAAGGAAAATTATGCGCCGCACTTGGTGTTGAATTAAATGGCATTTACTTCGTTGTGAAGTACGTCATCGACACAATAAATAATTGTACGAGCCATCTTTGCTCTTCGTTCTTTAATCTCTCCCTTGGATTCTCGTCTTAGATCTCTTCTATTAACGACGTTAGTATATTTAACGGGATTTCTTTGCACGTTTAGTCCTTTTCTCTACTTTTGGTCCTGAAATGAATATTCCACAATAAGCAAGCAAACCTTGCAATATTTCATGCGTTAACATATATATTTAATGTATTTTCGAGGGATATTTTATGTATATTTAGAACGTTATCAAATCCCCCCATACTTAGCTTATTGCTTGCCCTCAAGCAATCAAAGCGAAAGTATTTTGTTTTAACAAAACAAGTTAATGATCATAAGTATAGATAACGCGACAAAGCAACTCACAAATTTTTATAGATAAATTTCTTTCTCACACTCGCTCAATTTAGTAAAATGGATAGTAAACGAAAGTCACTAATACGCGCAGTCATGAAATGTTCAAATTACCATAGGCTTGTACAAGAAATCAAACTTCACCGACATAGCATAAGCACCAAACATAAACATCAAAAGAGGTCATTTATTTAGTGATATTATTTATTATTTATTGAAAATAGGTTATAATAAATTTCATAAATCTACTTATTCGTTAATAAAATCCAATTTTCTTTCACATCATTCTTTTTTTTCAAACTTTGGCTTTCTTTCTTGCCTTATTTCACTTTAACTTGGGGGAAACTTGCTTTCCCTCATACTTAGGATAAACACACTACTTCAAATGAACTTTAGAAGTTTACAACCTTCGCACTTTATTTAAACACTAACACCAACATTTACGTTCCTCAATTTGTACGGATAAAAATTCAGATAATTTTATTAGAAATCTTTTTGAACAAATTATTGTTTACTTATATTTATATTTTTATCACCTCTTAATTAAGTAAAATGTTTATAACACATTTATGCGAACGTTGTTCTACTGCGGTCCATAAAGTATTTCGAGCACAAGTCTAGAATTAACCAAATCAACGCACACTCATATAATTTTAAATCGATATCAATGCTCTAGAAAAGCCGACAAAACTACATATACACATCCGTAACGACAGATGAGATATCTGCAATTGATCACTCCTTAATTCGAGAAAGCTAAAGATAAAAATTATCTTAGGTGTCAAAAATAGATGCCCGAATTCTTAAAATCTAATCCTCACAATTTTTTTCTGGGTGGTATAAATATGCTAGTAATGTTATCAATCCAGAGTCAGATTGCTTATATGTGATCAATAAAATATTATTTTCCAAAGATTTTCTGGGTGGTATAAATATGCTAGTAATGTTATCAATCCAGAGTCAGATTGCTTATATGTGATCAATAAAATATTATTTTCAAAAGATTTTCTTTTAACTTTTTTTAACTTAAACTTTAACTTTTTCAGGTTATCTCCCCCATAACTTAATATGAGCATTGTTTTCAATGTTGAAAAATATTACAAAAGAAAAGATAAAACATGGAAAGTAAAATAATATTCTTCAATTGTGATTGATATTCTGAATCTTTGGTTCACGTCATTTTCGCTTCGCGTCTTTTTTTTTTCTTTTTCCTGTTGCAAATATAAATATTGCGCAAACAAATAATAATAATAATCCTAATTAATTATTAATAGAAAGTACAATAATATTGTTTTAATGCCAATAGAGGTATTTTACACACCATAATAATAATAATAATAATTGTTTTTATAGAAATTGTTTTCAGAACATAAGTGACCCAAAACACGCGGTCACAATACCAACTCGTGTCGTCTCGACACTACTCATCATCATCCTGCTGTTGCTGATACTGTGGTGGCGGAGGTACGTACTACTGATAATACTGGTCATACTGTAGTTGAGCATAACCAGGTGGGTTGTAAGCTCCCTGCATTGGAACACTGTAAACCCCAGCCATATGCTCAAACACTCCCTGGTACCTGTCCTAGTGATATGATGACTTATAGCTATTTCCGCTATATCACCTCTTGGCGTATCTCCATCCTACCCATCCTATCATACAAATCCTACATAGATGCTCTCGGAGGTCTAGGAATACCAACTCTACGTACACCTGGCTGTGGATCTTCGAGAATAAGCTTACCATCAGAGTTCGATTCAATATCTAGTGTAAATCTATTTCCAAATTCTCTATAATAAATTAGAGCACTCAAACTCTCTCCACTTCCTCTTGTCTACACATACACTGTCCTAGCAATCTTTGTGTATAAACTGTCCACAAACAAATGTGCTCTCTTTTGGAGTTCCAGCTCCTTTCTCTTCATCCATTCTTGCAATCTCCCAAGCTATCTTTTTCCTAACCATTTTGGTGTTATAGCATAATCATACTCAAGAGCTACAGTTCATTTTTATTAATCTTATCCATACCCAAAGTTTTTTTCGTCCTCTGACACAAACCATAAGTAATCATTTTGTGAATCACCCTCAAAATTGGGTTTCTGATAGTAGAAGTATGACTCCTAGATAAACCAAGGTTTTCCTCTCGACAAATGCATAACCAATAATCCTGAGCGTTAAAATGCTCATCACTATGCAAACCTCATTCAAAGTAAATATTAAAACCTTCCTCCTCAAGCTCAACCGCTTGGTATAGTCCTAACCTTCAAGCAAAGTCCAACAAGGTTAAACTGTGAGCACGTTCCCAAGTCAACTTGAGATCTTCTAGGTAGTGCAAACTCTATCAGCTTAAACTTCGTCTCAAATTCATAAAGTTGAATAAAACCCGTGGCAAAGCTCTGCATAAATTGGCTCATTGATATTAAAAGCTCTAATCCATGCCACTGAAGTAAATATCTCTTCATCTGATCCAGCTTCACGCAACCTAATTCTTAATATGTCATCAATCTGTCCATCACAACCCATTCTGTTCGGCACATCCCAGTTTACGATACAAGGCGAGTAAATGTGTTAGGAAGGCATTTAGGGCCAATTCATAGTGTTGTACTAGACTTTGATCTATGGTTGTTACATCCTTCTCTTATCAAGAAAATCTGGTGAACTTGTGGAAGGCTAATACCTCTTCCACGGTTTATCGTTGTCTAGAGTGTTTAGTATCTTGATGATCCATGCTCATTATCGTGTGTTCCCAGATAGTCTACACATAAAACAAACACCAACCAATAAAGTTATAGTATGTTAGAAATGATTGGTATTAATGGTCATGGTTCTATGATGTTTTTGGAACATTCTGTTTACATTTTGATGTAAAATGTACGACGCACTTCCCTGAAGTGCGGCGTACTTCCTGGAAAATGGGAAAAGTGTGGCAGTTTTGGGACAAAACCGGTGTACTTTCTGGGCTATTGAAAAATTTTATGATCTTCAAACAATCTAATTTTTAAATGTAAATTCATAATATGAACAGTGTTTTTTAGATTATTCATTATCAAGCATGCATGCATCAAATAACTTCTAAATATCCTAATTCAAAGGGTCAATTGTTCATACGAAACATGGATTTTAGTTTCCCTAACCTAATTATTATAAACCCTAAATGACAATAAATTTAAACAAATTGAAAATAAACAAGTTTAAGGAATGATATAAATATACCCTAGTCATGATTAAAAACTTGGTAGAATGATCTTTGAAAACTTTTTTCTTTTTTTTGTGACAACCCCGGCGTTTTTGGTGAGTGTGTGAGTGTTTTTTTATAATGGGTTAAAATCGTGTTTGGCAAGTTTTATCTATGATAACCGCTCTAAAGTGCGGCGCACTTCCCAGAAGTGCGACGTACTTTTCCCCTCTTTTTTTTAATATATTTTTTTACAAACTTATATTGCACACTTCATAATCTAAACATAATTTTAATCTATCATATACTTGATATTAATATTTATCTCATATCGGATTAATATCCGTACATCAAATGTAATCCATTATGAATTTATACAAATAATTTTATTTTTAAAACATAATATAAAAAGTAAAAACGGGAGTATATAGCTACTCCTTTATTTCTATCTTGTACAATTTCTTCATTCCATAAACAGTTTGGGTGACATGATTGTACTTCATCTTATGATACTTGACAACTTCCTGTCCCATTTTCTTTGTTGTTAAAATCTTGCGAATTAAATTGTTCCACATACGGATAGTTAAACCTTATACCCTCCGTTCGCCATTGCCCTATCACTTCTTCTTCTTTAGTATACGAACCCTTATAATTAGGCTTCCAGTTAACGTTCTTTAATGGTACTGGTAACGAGCCAAGGAAACCAACCGCCTTCTTCCAAACGCTAATTTTATAGAATGGGTTAGTTACGGTTTCTATAGCTAACGATCGTTCAGCTGGATCGTTACAGTTCAACTACGGTGCAGTTTTTGATCCATATATAGGTGCTCCAAACTTATTTCTCTTGATCTAGTAATCTTCCTCGTCATCACTATCACTTTCGACGTTTCTCATAACATCTGATCTTGCAGCACGAAAGGTTTGGTGTCAAAACCCATCAAAGGTTGAGAAAATTCTCTCCGGAGTATTGACTATGCCACCAATATTACGTAGGAATCCCCGACCAACAACTATTGGTGAATCACGGTCAATCGGAATATCTAGGATTAGAAATTTAGCAATTAAGGTAGTGACCCCTACCTGACAAAGAACATTTGTGAGTATCCCCATGGCTTCTGTCTGAGTGTGATTTATCATCGTGATTCCTCTATCAACCTTCTTCATATCTTCTCTCCCTAACTGCACATAGATCCGAAAAGGCATAGTATTTATATCCACACCCAGTATCTGCTAACGCATTTTCGTTAACCTGTCCCTCCAGTCTGATGGGAAATATGAATGCTCCAAGGTCGTCTTTTTCTTTTAACGCCTCACCCTTAATCCTTTTTACTCCATCCTCTTCTTATTTTACAATCTTTCCATCTAACTCCACCTTGTCTTTCCAAACTTCATCTAGAATTTTCTTATATTTGTCATGATAAGCCATTGTCTCGATTATAGGCCTTTCTTCCTCTTATAAAGCAAACTTTTGGCTCATTCTGATTGCTAATTCTTCTTTAGCTGCTTCTACTTGAGTTAAATGACCACCAGCTGATGTAGATGTTCCTATATCTTGATAGAAAAAGTTAAGGTTTTCCATTGCCCGCTTCTTATTACGGACACTCTTCCCCATTTTGCATACGAATGGCGGAAGTCCTTCTTTACCCAGCAGTGGTACATCATCTATGTTAAAGTCCAGTAAATGGTCCTAATCATCATTGCTCTTTTCTTCTTCTTCGGTTTCTTCCAAGAATGGATCAATATCAGGGTATATTGTGATGGTTCCAGCCCCGAAATCAGTAATTGCCTTGGTCATGCGTAAGAATGATCTACCGAAAATCACCCTAGGTTTAACATCATCTTCTTCTGGGTTGATAATGAACTTCACAAAATAGATCTCGCCTCTGAGTGCAACAATGAGTTCCTTCTTAACCACTTTGTTTCCTCTTTTTACTTCATGTTCCAAGCATAACTTTTCTGCATATTCGTTTGAGATCATGTTCTCCTCTACTCCAAGATTAATCTCACCATCATAAACTTCCAGCCCATTGACAAAACAAGGTGCCACGAATCTATTGCTAACTTCTTCAGTCTCCATTTGGTAAAAAACCATAGCCTTCGTTTCCTTCTTTTGCCCACTGTTAGCAGTGTCTTGAAATTATGGAGAATTCCAGTCTCCAGGTCCTTCAACTTTATCTCTTGAAATTACAACAACGTCTTCTCCTAAGCAAATTTTTCCAAGACTCGAATTTAGATCCATAACTCTTATAAAATAAGACAACATTAAAACAAACATTAGTGAGTTAGTTAAAACAAATAACAATACCTTTTTACATTTACATATTATCAATAAACAGATAACATTTTTAAGTTTAAGCAATTCTCGTTCAAAAACAAAAAAACAAGCACTCTATTTACTTTCAGCCAAGAAAGTGCGGCGCACTTTAGAAAAAGTGCGGCGTACTTTCTGAGATTTAAGTCTATTAAAATTTTTAATTTTAGTATTTTTATGTTTCTTATTTTTATTATGTCCTAAATATTTATCACACATAGCAAATATCAAGTTTTTAAGCACATTTATCATCAAACAAATTTTTTTAATACTTTTTAAGTTTTTATATTTATATCTATTTTGCATGAGATCAAAGTCAAATAAGCAACACTTAGCAAATAAGAGTTATACACAGACATTTAGAAATTTAAATAAACAAGCTATCAAATAGTTCTTTTTGGTTTTTTTCATTTTAATATACGAATTACGATAATACAAGATTTTGACTATTATGAACACAAGGAATAAATTCCACATTTTCAAATGGTCAATTACAGCTTATGGTTTTGGGGTTTTTGGTTTTGATTTTCTTTTTCTTTGAAAAACTGTTCTGTTTATAAAAGGGACAAGAAGTGCGGCGTACTTGCTGAAAGTACGGCGTACTTCTGAGTTTTTGCCGAAAAACCGGCGCACAATGGTTATGTGCGGCGCACTTTCTGTGAAAAATGGGTTCAGTTTACCAGAAAATTGTACGGCGATTTTGAAAATTTTAGTTTGTAATATAAAAATGACCAATTCAAGAATGAAATCAATCTCCGGCAGCGGCGCCAAAAACTTTAATGTGTTATTAAAGCTTTAAATTTATAATACTAGTTTTATCCAATTTCTAACTAACACATGGGTAAAGTATAAACCCCCGTTTATAGTATAGGTTTAGGGTAAAACCAGGTCGTTCCACGGTATTGGTAATTCTAAAAAGCTTCGATTATATTACAAAAATGGTAAATCTTATAGACTGTCACGATCTAAAGATTTCAAGGTATTTCAAGATATAAAATGATGT
>BQNB010176131.1:0-13092 GCA_026074375.1 Tanacetum coccineum
GTTATCACGTCCCTTTTATGCAACTTTAATAGTTCGCACTTGAAACACGGACATTTAATCTTCACACGGCCTACAGCTCGCAGATGGTTAAATGCGAATTCCAAAAACTCCTTAACCCCGTCTTTGAATTCTTGAGTAACCGAACCATCATCAGGGTTGATCACGACGTTTCATCCAACTCCGATCAACCGACATGATGTTTTTTATATGTATTATGTTACCCACGACCTCAAATTAACTGAACAAATTGCAAGTTTATAAATAAAAGGACCACTATTTACCGTATAACTATATAAACATGTCATCACATAATCAGATGAAAAAAAACAAATTCTAAGCTTGTAAATAAGAGACCTACTAACAAATAAACATGTCACCACATCGGAATGCACAATTAGGAAATGTGAAGTTGCATTTAGCCAAAATTGCGTCTTTGTAACATATTTAGGATTATATATACTAATTAAGAAAAGAAAAGCATAGATTATAACTAATGAAACACAAATTAACAAAATCATACAAGTATCATATATAAAAGCTTTAATAAAGAAAAGAAAATAAACCAACATTTTCATTTATGATTAATGGATACTCTCAATCGAAGCAAATAGGAATAGTTGGTCAAAATTAGATTAAAAAATAGAGAAATAGATGATGATATGAAGGATACATGTGGAGAAGTGATATTAGAGTCTTTCAACAAAATGTTTCGATAGAGAATTGAATTGCATTTTAGAGGTGGAAGTATAAGTTTGAGGAGGTTAGGTGGGAGGCTATAAAGAGAAAAGGAAAGTGTTAGGTCAAAGTGTTGTAGACTTTTAGGAGGGAAATGTTTTTGGGTATTTAGAGAAGTTTAGAAAAAATTAGATTTTGGGGGGTAAATTTTATTTTGGTAAAACTAAAAATTTGAAGCAATTACAAAAGTTTATATAACTATTGAGCAAATGTATAAAACAATTACCAAGAAGAAATAAGTTGTTGGTAAATTTATTCACAAACGAATTATGTCGTTAATATTATTGTTTTCTGATTTTACCAACGAATTATTGAGAAAAAGTACTTCGTAAAACTAGCGGGAACTTTCCTACCAAATATTAACTAAGTTCCAACGGATTTAACATCAATTACGTCGTTGGTAAACTGTAAATCTTGTTTTTCTTATCTTCGTTGGTAAAGTAGTAATTTATCAACGAGTGAATGATTGTTGGTAAAATTCCATTGGTGGTGACATGATTTTTAGTAGTGAATTACACTTAGGACCTTGAACTTGTTGAAACTTGCTAGACAACTCCAAAACATACTTCCAAGCTAAACATCTTTAGCTATATGCCAACTTCAGTCCCTCTGAATTATATTGACCTCAGCATTGACTTATTACTTTAACATCCTATTTCAATCAATCACACTTATTACTTATACGTAACATGCTATAGCCCTGCTTTAGTCCAATAGACGAATTAAAAAAATTATTGTAGCAAACATACATATCATGATATCAATATGTTTGTGTATTTATATCCTTTGATGGTGATACAGTGTACATTGTACGTACATGTTATAAGATGCAAACACATTTGAATATGTGCAACAGGGTTGTTTACTACAAAGACACACCTGCGTGGCATTTTAAAATGATCGGAAAACCCCATCGTGAGGGAATGCAAACACGCCAGCGTTGAAGAGTCCCCCTCATGCAAAGACTTTTGACATAAAAAAACAAGCACATTGTAAATTTTTAACAATTATTTTTTCGGTATTGAGATTTAACTTTTAATATATATAAACTTGAAAGCTTGTTATAAATTATAATTTTTTTGTGTGACTTTTTTGTTAAAATATGTGTAAATTATTGTGATTTTAAAAATTTATGAAACCTTCGTTACAGTTTTTACAAAATTATACATTAAAATATCTAAACTTTTTTAATAAAAAAAACATATTTAGAAAGTGAGACCCGCCGAAACAAACACAGAGTTTAGGATGTAGAAGCGGGTTTTTCTTGAAAAAGGTAGGTTTTATTTTCTTAAAGTTTTTTTAGGTAGGATATATTGTTTTAAAGTAAGTTTTAACGGACTTTAAAATGTCATAACGTGATAAAAACAGCTCTTAGAACATTTTAGTATTTTACTACTGCATATGCTTTTAGTGTGATTTTATATTCAGGAGTGAGGCTCTTGTCCTGATTAAACTCCTAAATATGGAAGCCAAACCATTCTCAATGGCTTCAACATGGCAATCCAAAACCTCAGCACAAATTTGAGGCTGATACTTGCTTGCTGCTGATCCTTTCTGAATAAACTTGGGGACCATCAACCATTTAGTACTTCTCGGCTTCAGCTTTAAAATAGATGTAGACAAGAATGACAAGAGCAATCCAAACACCGAAATGCTAACTTCACAAACATCTCTTAGCACCTTGATCACTGAAGAGAGGTGATTATCAAGATTCAAAAGTTTTGAGCCATAAATGTGATCTACTTGCTTTAACTTCTCAACTGATTTCTTCGCGGTCTTTTTTAGTTTGTTTAGGAACGATGCATCGATGGTTAAATTTTCCTTCCGTCTCCTTTGAGCGGATTGAATGTCACGTACATGTCCTTTCACTTGTGACACAACATCTCTAATGGAACCACATATGTCCAAGAGTCTCATTGATCGGACTAGCAACTCATCGACTAATTTCTCATGTTGACTGTGAGAAAGGGCTTGTTGGGCAAGTGGTAAACTTAATAAATTATCAACACATGCGTAAACTTTTTCCAGGCAGGTTAGACCAATGCAAATAGATTTTGCATCATGGATACATGACATAGATGATTCCCATGTTTTCAAAATTGCAAGCTCCTCTTCAACTTGAAGTGTGCTCTGATGCGATCTAGTGGGCAAACTAATAGACCGAATGGCGTGGCGTGTGTTTACGGAAGAAGAAAATGATGACCACGATGCCATTTGTTTGGTTATGATTTAGCCAAGCATTCAATTGCTTATGATGTTAAGTATAATATCATTGGCTTCCAATTTATATCAACACAAGTTGGCATACATATCTTTGGAATGGCCAGACCATGTGAAACACCATGTGCAATGCTTTCAAATTGCTAATTTCATCCACATACAAATGCAAAAATCTGATTTCTCTTTAATGACGTTTGGTAAGAAAGAACAAAGAGATGTCTTCTCACATGTGCTAGATGCAGAAACTGTCATGTAGTTGCTCCCTCCTGTGTTTTACTCTCTATACATATTTATCGACACATTCTAACCAGTGTCAACATAAGATTTCTTCTGGGCCCGTCTCTTTCGTGTAACCAATTAATGCCATGTCGTTATCATGAAATCCTATATCCTAATTAGGTTTGTTCAACAACAAATCTGTTACAATAGTGCATGTCTAAACAAATTGGTATGACAATGTCAGTGGTACATACGTAGTTTATCATTTTCAACATGGGTATATATAGACTATCATTTCCGTATTTTTGAAGGGCTGCTAACACACTAGTATACTACACTTTAGTAAAGTATATTCTTACGTGCCGTGAGTACTTGTGCCATCTTGTTTCCTTTCCATAAGAACGTGTGTCGTAAGTTGCCTCCTTGTGTTTTGTTTTGGACAGGGTGGGGAATGAGCAAGGCTGGAGTGCTGATTTCAACCATGATGGTTTTGATGAGGGATAGCAACATTATAGCAAAAAAAACTCAGCGGATATATTATTTTGTTTCTTTCTAATTTGCATGATGAAATAAGATAAAACAAAGAAGATGATGATAAGCTAAATTTGTAGTTATAACTAATTCAATACTCCGTATTAATTATCGAGTAAGTACATTAAGGATTGAGACTCGATACTGTATCAATCGTCTGAATACTACATCTAATCCAGCATCTATACAATCTAAACTAATTACAAGATTTTCTACCTTTCTATCTGCCAATGTTACTTCCTCTGTGCCATGAAGAACACAAAAGAGTGTATCATCGACACTCCCGACCTCATTTGTTATCTTTTTAGACTTCTCGGATGACCTTAATTTTGAAATCAACAAGCATCCACCATGCCTGTTCTTGACCGTATTTCCTGATGATGACAAGAATAACAAGAGAGACTGCAAGACACGAGAAGTTATTACATTTACTTCTCCAAGAACTTTCACCAGCATTGCCAATTGGTAATCTTTTAGCGATGGTACATGCGTAAACTTCTTTTCTGCTCTTTTTAATGATTTAGTGCACTTTGAAGCCTCTTTCTTCAACTTCTCTCTTAATCTGATGTAAGATGAAATTTCATCTCCAATTTGCAATTCTGCACCTCTTCTACGCAGTCTTGACTGAAGGCATACGACTTGTTCCTTCATCTTCTGTTGTATATCCCTAACGATCCTAGAGCTGTCGAGTAGATTAACCGAATGTTCCAATGCATCTTCTAATAAGCACCCATGTTGTGCGAGGGAAGAGTAAACAAGTTCCTCCACACATCTATAAACCTCGGATAAACCAACTAAGCCTGTTTGAATGGCTTCAGCTGTTAGGGTTTCAGATGAGGAACACGATCTTACTTCCCAAGCTCGTAACTTGTTTAACTCGGCCTCAAGACGAAGAGAAGTGGGATGTAATCTAGAAGGCAAACTAATGGATCTGTTTGGAGGTAATGCATATGATCTTTCCATATTTTATGTGTTCTAGAGCAACTCAAAGTATTGAATGTACGATACAAAAGCTTGAATTAAACATAATAAACCATTGCTTGGTATTTATAAGTACGGTGCTTAGAATTCATGCAAGAATCTTGTCCCAACAAGTTGTTGAATATAATGACAAAACAGAATATAAGCATGTTATGGCAATGGGCAGCCTTACTGTTTTAAATGAACTTGTAACCTTTTAGGTCAGCAAATTTAGAAACACTGATCTTTTGTTGAATTTCAATTTTACCAAAATGACAAAATGGTCAGCTTTTTAAACAATTTAAGGGTCTCTTCATTGAACTAAGCAGTGTTGTTATATTCATTCATGCATCTAAACCAAAACATGAAATATCCTTGTGAAGAAAGATTTCTGAAAAATATTTTATATATTTCTTGAAGAATTGGTGGCAGAAAAATGGTTGTGTGTATCGGCGACAAGGGTGCATGAGATGAGTTAAATGTAAGGGCATTGAATAGGTGGCGTGACAGAAATAAATAAAGTCATTTTTACACATAACATATTGTTCCATATTAGGTCATTTTTCTACAATTTTTATACTATATCTCTACCACATATTGCATAACATGGCAGAAGATCGTATTGGATTTTAGCTGTCCAAATTGATCTGACAAAATATAATTTTACCAATAAAATCGACTATTGCAACATATCGTGTTATTTAAATAAATGAAGGCAGCAGTTTAGAATAAATAGTCAGGATGGCCGAGTGGTCTAAGGCGCCAGACTCAAGTTTTGGTCTTCGAGAGAGGGCGTGGGTTCAAATCCCACTTCTGATAATTTGTTTATAATTGTACCTTAACTTCTTTTTTGTTTTTCTTTCTAAAATTATATCATTTTATTTTTCTGTTACATAATTAACAATAACTCCAAAGGTAAATTCTAGTTTGTAACACAAGCTAGATTCCCTTTATCTTATAGGCAGTAATACAAATAAATACAAATTGATGAGTATCATGAAAAATATGTGCTGCTTCAAAAGGCTTTGTGTGTATGGAATGTTTAGACGATGGTTCAGAGATGGCAACGTATCTTGATAGTGAAAATCCTATGTTTTGATGGATCTCAATTCTTATATGGTTGCAGGAGGTGAATATATAGAGTTTGGGTCATCCCGATTCTTTTTAAACTGTGTGTATTTGTTATGAAAAAAAAAAAAAGGTTGCGTTATTTATACATAACTACAATGTACAAAATTTTGGTAAGGAAAGACTGACAGAGTTCAGATGTGAACTGGTTCATCATTTTGGTTAGTTCGTCGGTATAAACCTATGTATCTATTACTTCCTATTCTAGGCATAGTCATGGAACGCGGAACGCTTCGGTACGGGATCGCGAAACGGGAACGCGGTTCGCTGGGTCTTTAAAATTCGGTACGAGCGAGGGTAGGCTCATTTCGGTACGTTGCGATTCGATTTGGTTCGATGTACCAAATAATCTGGTACGGTGTACCCAATTTGATATAGTGTACCATTTTAACAATAATAAAGTATAAAGTTTTTTACAATTTAATCACTTTCGATATCAAAGAGTTAAATTGAATGTATACTAACCACTTTAATTCTTTATAAGATGACAAAACATAAGGAAAAAAAATAAATTAAAAATAATACCTTCTCTCTCCCTTATCACGTGTCAGATTTATGAGACCCACATATTAAATATATCACTTTATATTTCCTTCTCTCTCCACATTTCATCTTCTACCTCGGCTCAAACCATTTCTCAGATCTACTATTTCAAGATTTCTTTTTGTTTAACATGAATCAGGAACGTGAAATCTAGCGATCCGGAACGCAATCGTACCGCGTTTGGGTACGAGCGATCCGGAACGTAGATCGCGGGTAGGCTGGCGTTTCCCGTGACTATGATTCTAGGTTAACAAAATCTAATTTTTTTGTTAGATAAACTCAAATTTGCTCCGTAAGAATATAGAGAAGAAGACTAGAATTGTTCTTTAACTTGATTGATTGATTCCATTGATGAAAACCATTCGGTATTTATACCGAATAAAAGGCAATAATTTGTTTCACAAGTTGACTCACAAGATAACTCATATAATAAAACAAGATCCTTTCCTAAACAATGACAAACAAAATACGAGATCTTTTCCTAAACAATAACATAATAAACTAACATAATAAACTATAATAATATCATTCTTCACTCCTTCACAAGCACCTTACCCTCAAGGTGATGACTAATTTTTTTTCTTGATTCTAGGATCCCATAATCTTCTTTGCATGACAGCCTTCATCTTTTTCTTCTTTATGTACTGGTCATTAAGACGCTTCAAGAACGGAATAAGAATATGTAAGGTATAAACATCATATTGGACTTCTTTATCAACCTCTTTGTGAATGAGCACTTCCGTTGTACCGATCGTTCCACACAGTTGGAGAGAACGCGGGCTTTCATGACCAATGAGCGAATTGAGGATTGATATGTCCCCGCTTTCGACTGTATCATCACCCCCGTCCGTGGCCGCGTTACACAAGTCATCATCCTTGTCGGTCATTAGCAACATAGCAGTCTCATCGAAGTCATGGAGATGTTTTTGCCCCAAGTCTTCTGCCACCACCATGTCTGGACTGGTAATATCCGTTTCTTCCACCTTGTTTGACTTATGGAGAGTCGATTCCTCCAACCCTTGGTCCGGTATAGCTATGTTGGGGTCATATTGGCTTTCTTGTTTATCCTTCACGTCAGGGTCTTCTTGATCACCAGCAATAGTATCAACGGCCAGTTTTTTTCGTCGTCAAAAAGAGCCTCGAACGCATCACTCTGCTGCTGGAAGAACGTGGCCTGCTGTTGCGCCAAAGTTTCGAACAAAGTCTTGAACCAATCTTGTAGATCATTTTCGAACAAAGTGTCGAACCGATCTTGGAGATCATTAAGCCACCCTCTCACCGTTTGTTCATCCAAGAATGCCTTGATCAATTAATCAAAGAATTTTTTTTTGAATAGTATCGATGAATAGTACCACGTGAACAGTAACTCCGGTTAACAGTGCGCGTGAATAGTACTCGATAACAGTAATTTTTTTTGAAACTTTAAATCGAACCTCTCTTAACAAGAGCTCTCAATGAAAGCACCAATTGATACGACCCGGTTTGGGTTGTATTGGGATAGGGCACCACTTTTAGCGTGTGCTTATTCCGTAAGAATAGAATTGTTCTTTAACTTGATTGATTGATTCCATTGATGAAAACCATTCGGTATTTATAACGAATAAAAGACAATAACTTGTTTCATAAGTTTACTCACAAGATAACTGTAGGATCATTTAATTCATAACACGAGTGATGATTCGAGTGGTTTAGCTAGTTTCTAGTGAGAGAAACACAAGAGAGAGATTCTAGAGAGAGAGAGTATGTGTTTCTATGAAATGAAATAATGACTAGCTTGCCTCTTCCAAAGTTAGAAGAGGCTATATATAGATCTAACAATATACCGGGTATTAGTACCCGACTTAATACCGAAAAACGTACTATTAACTATTAAACTACGAACTATTATAAACAATAAATATACGGGGTGACCGAGTCTTTTACTCATATCTAACAATAACTCCTATAATAAAACCAGATCCTTTCCTAAACAATGACAAACAAAATACGAGATCTTTTCCTAATCAATAGATCAACATAATCCTTGGTTAAGGGCATTTGGTTGAGATTTGCATTTGTGTTATTTTATATGTATACTATTTGACGAACCATGGACCTTGGTAAAACATTATAAGAGGCTCTAGATATGACTCAGTGTGAAGCAGCGCATCCGGAAAATTAAACTACTTTTTTTACATCATCATTCTTTGTTCTATTTCCTGGATACGGAGAGCTCGTCATCTTGTTTAAACCTGTCAAAACTTAGTACATTAATATCATTGTAATTTTTTATTTTTTGATAAAAAAGCCAAGTCTGTGACTATCTAATGTGTTAATTGGTGTTACAACCTAGCTGGCTATCATTTGTAACAAAGGTTAAATGTGTGTCACTATATATCACTGAAGTGGGGAAGAAAGAAAAAAGCCTAGTTATATGAGAAAAACTAGTCAATTAGCCAAAATGTATAGAAAGAGAATGATAACATAAAACAAGTGATTTGTATATATACTTTGCTTTTAAAGTGCATGTCAAATATTACTACAAGATACCGATGCATGCCTCTAAAATACGCTATAACCAGCATCTGAAAACTATGAATGTCTAACACACTACAATGTTTAGAAGGGAAGCTCTACTTTGAAGTAATCTCCTAAAAAGCAAATCTAAACCAGTCTCAATTCTGTCAATGCTAACATCAAGAATTTGCAATTTCTTTATGCTCATTTGGACTTCAACATTCTTGATCTCGTTGTTGTATGCACTTCTGTGGAGTGACGTAATAGCCATATCAACCGTTTCCACCTCATTCACAAACGTCGAATTTTATTTGATATAAACTTAGACAAAAGATGAACTCCATTAACCGGCTTGCTTTTCGTTGACATAAAGATCAAAAGATATTTGAATATGGATATTGTAAGGCTGTTAAGTTCTCTGATAACTTTACTAATCGTTAGAACATGGTGATCAGCATCAAGAAACAGAATTGAACCCATTTTCTTTTCAAGATGCTTTAGTGTCCCAAGGCTCTTGATGATGCTTTTCTTTGCCTATTTTCTGAAGCATAGATATACCAAAATTTGACTAGCAACTATTGAATCACCGCCTTTTCTTCATAAGGCTGATTGAAGAATTTGTGTGTTTTCCTTCATTACCATGATCAGCTCTTTAAGGGTACTACACAAGTCTAGCAACCCAATGGAACCCTCTGAAATGTCTTCAACCAAGGTGTCATTCTGTTTTCGTAAAAGGGCTTGTTGGGTCTGTGGAGATTGAACAAGCTCATCGACATAAACATACAACTCTGCCAATCCAACCAAACCACTTTGAATGGTTTCACTCGAAAGAGCAAACAACTATAGATCACTTATTTTTGTTTTAATTTTGGTAAAAGAAGGGTGTGTTAACCTAGAAGGCAAACTAATAGATCTGAAACGAGATGCGGATGATAAACCTTCCATCTTTATCAACTCTTTTAGGAACTATGGAAAATTTCAAGATTTCAGAAAATGTGAAGCTTATAGAAATATACTAGGCGAGTACCCGCGCATAGCGGCGGAAATTTCTAGCGGCAGATAGTTAACGATATGCGATATTGTGGTAAGTGTTTTGTATGACGTTCAAAATAGAATGTAAAAAGATCAAAATGAAATTGCAAACACTCGTAACATGCGATAAATTCTTAACATGTGTCAAACAACATATAAAAACATTTAGTGTAACTGAAAGGGAAACATTGCACCATAAAATCTAACAAAGCGCGTACATTACTCATCACGTAAAAGAAAAAAAGAGACAAGTGCGTGCATGTGTTATATAAGAATGGGTAAAAGCTTAACAATCGATTTTTAATGATAATAAGAAAACAATGACGTATGGTATATAATGCAAAGAAATTATCTTTTTTTTTAATAATACGAAAGATTGGATAGTTATTTTTAGAGAATTGATAAGATATCAATATATGCAAAAGTGGTTACCGTGATCTCATTACTTTAATCCCATATATATATATATATATATATATATATTAATATATAATAGAATATATAATTATATATATATATATATATAGTGGCATTTTCTTCTTATGCAAACCATTTTTATTAGTACAGAACCATTTTAAAATGAATTTGGGACCACTAGATCAAAGTTTAATCAAAGGGCTAAGATTAAAAGTGCAACAAATTGCCACTAAGCAAAGATGAACACCCTTTTACTTAATTAAAACAAAAAAATTTAAAAAGGGCCATCTACTAGTTATATTATCTATTTTTCCCTAAAAAGGTACTACATAACTTCCCCTGTAAACCTAATCTAACCCCAAAAATCAATTGCCGCCTCTCTTTTCTCTTTAGATCCATCACCAGTTTCTTTCGATGGAGCAAGCATAAACAGGTATGAAAAAAATGAATGTTATTGCTTTCTTATCCATCTACAAACCACCCCCAACATGTCTTTGTAAATTGAAGATCCATTATTGACGATTATAATTTTCCACAAAACCAAATCGCAACCTCCATATGCCATGCTTATGATCGTCTTCCGCGGCACTCCCGAAACAAAATCATTCTCTCGGATCAAATAACAAATAAATTCAAGGAGGAGATGCATGACACATAGGTGCAATTATCAACAGTAGGCTTTGGTATGGTTTTTGTTAATTTTTTGTTTTTGAAATTAGCATTTATGTGAAAATCCAATTTGCTAGTTTTTTTTGGTTTTTTTAATTCATTTTATGTTTTAAAAGATATATATGATTTTTGAAATCACTTTTTGTGTTTAGTTAATATTGACGTATGCATATTACTTTCAATGTGATCATAGTGATGCTTCTTTTGGCTATCCCGGGAGGCCCAATACTATTCAAGAATTTGAATTTTAGGATAGACATGGACAGTCATGTAGCAAGTAAGGTTACTATAAACAGGTTATCCATATGCAATTATGCATGTATGTTTAAATGTGATGTACGAGCATCTAACGATGCTTATATATGTTAAGACATATTCATTCAATTTGTAAAAGTTCTAATTAGCAGTGTCCAACATGGTCCAATAAAATATCAAAACCTCTTTAACTAGAATGATAGATAAATGAGTTATTGAATTTGTACTGTATATAGTTATTTTTAATTGATATTTTGGATGATGTAGGTATTCTATATTGAAATTAATACTCAGCATATGTGATTTCGTGATTATAATAATCATTTATGTTCCTCTTAATATGCAGGTAAAGTAAGATCAGGTGCCCACAATAAATGCGCAGCGTGCATATATGTTTTTGGAATACGTGCACATATGTTCTAGTGATTTTGACGAGAAAGAGCAACGTGCATATATGTTCTTTGAAGAGTGCACCTATGTTATTGGAATGACGTTCATATGTTTTAAAGACTTTGATGAGAAAAATAAAGTGTGCATATATGTTCTTTGAAGAGTGCACATATGTTTTTGAATAACATGCACGTCTTTGTTTAACAAGACACATTTGTATTTGAATTGTATTTCACTTTATATCAAATATTGTATACTATTTATGTTTTTGTTTGTCTTAAATTTTAAAGTGTACATGTACATGTATATGTTTATGTTTTTTGTCATAAATTTTAAAGATTAAAAAAATATAAACCATAGACATATGTGCCATTACCATTTTAAAAAAATAAGTTTGATGTCTAAACAATTCTACGCAAGAATCGTAGGTAAATTTAAAATATTTAAAAAAACATATATGCACCTTAATTTCTGAATAAATGTATACTGAAAAAAAGTATAAAATAAAAAAAAATTAGTTTTGAAAATCAAGGAAATTAAAAAAACGTTTTTTAATTAAAAAAATCAAAAAGAAAAATTAAAATGTGTTTTGACTATTATACCCTTTTAAATTAAGAAAAACAATTAATAATACACTAAATTCCTATTGGTTCATAGTGGTTCTGTAGGTTCTGTACAAAAAAGTGGTTCTGCAAAGAACGGTCCCCTATATATATATATATATATATAGGATAAAGATCAAATAAAAAGACAAATATTCGTGAGAAGGATAAAAAGATTTATTTTTTTAAAAAAATTCTCAAAAAATTCTGAAAAAATTCCACAAGATCGTGTATGTTGGTGCATGAAAAAGTTGTAAAGGAAGTTTTTCTAAAAGTGGATAGTTTTCCTGAAAAAAAATTATTAAAAAAACGTTTTTGCATTAAATCGGGTTTTTGTGCATCAAAAATTTGTTTTTGTACCCTTAAAAAAACGTATAAAAACTCTAAATTAGAAAAACTTCTTTTACAAAAGTTTTATGCACCAACATACCTGATTTAATGGAATTTTTTTGAAATTTTTTGAGAACTTTTTTAAAAAAAGATTTCATTTTATCCTTCTCACGAATATTTGCCTTTTTATTTTAACCTTTCATCTATATATATATTGTATAAAATTACCCCTCTAGTGTAATTAGACAATTTAATCTTATCCATTGGATGAGATGAAGACGAAAGGTAGGGATGAGTCCGCTTAGTATCCACAAAATGTTTGGTATACAAATGAACTTAAATAAAATACATAACGTATGTCAATAAAAAAAATAGAACATCAACTTTCCTATTCAAATTCAATATATTCACACATGTTTTTTTAAATGATCGTATAATAACATATACAATTTCCTTTGATTTTTTTTATAGTTTATAAAGTACAAGATAAACCATTAGAAAAAGTGGGAAAACCCAGCCCACAGTGGAATAGCTGAGAAACCCTAGTGAGGGTGATACACTATAA
>BQNB010176133.1:0-13092 GCA_026074375.1 Tanacetum coccineum
ATGAAAGCTAAAAATGAGCTGAAAAGAAAAGCCCTAAAAAGCTAAATGTAAGCTACGGCTTATTAATATAAAAAGGAAAACGAAAAGTGTTTAAAAGGAATTTAAATGGAGAGTTGTTTGAAAAAGACCCAAGGGCTCTGGGATTTGTGTGTGTAAAACAAGAGGACACATGTTCAAATCCTGCCTCTTGTTTTGTTTTTTTATTTTTCAAAAAATTTCAAAACAAAGTTGTAAATTAGCTGACAATAAGCAAAATTTGCAAAAGAAGCTTTTTCTGAAAACTAGGAAATAAGCTAGAAAAATGGCTTAAAAAGTTGACAGACAATGTATAGTTGGCAATTTTCAAGACTAAATCTAACTAAAAAGCTGAAATAAGCTAAGCCTAAGAGAGATAAGTTGCTACTATAGTAATACTAATCTAACTAGCACAACTGAGCAAGAAATAAGCTAAAAGAGCAAGCCTTAATCTGAAAAAAAAACAAATAAGCAACTTTTCACAAAATCAGTTTGCAAAACAAACAAATAGCAAATTTTGAGCTTATTTTTAAGCTCTCAAACAAATTAACTATGACCTATAATCTACATGTATTCTAAAAATTAAGTCCTAATAACTAGTATTACCCTCTCATAATTGAGATAGAAAATGGCAGATTGCCTGTTTATGCTGCTGATGCATTTGACCATATCTATAACCAAAACTTAAAACCAACAACTGCAGGATAAAGGCTTGGCTTCTAACTCTTGTGAAATACTAAAGCAACAACAAATTCACTAAAATTAACAGCTAGAAAACAAAAATCAAGCAAAAACTACAGGCTAAAAGCTAAAAACCTCAAATAAGCTTTTTGGAGAAAACAGTTAACCAAACAGTCTAAATGCTAACTTTGAGCTTATTTTTAACTAAGTAAAAGGATCCTTATGGCTTTCTAGCTTATACCATCTTAAAGACTGGCCAACAAGCTACTTGAAACAGCTTTTAAAACTTATTTTGAAAATCAAATGATTAAGGGAAAAGCTAAATGAAAAAGGCTTATGTACTCAGTATATGCTGAGTATTATTTCTTTTGGTTTTAAAAGACAGAATGCTAAAAGAAGGCTTAAAAACGGATTACTTAATAAGCTAATTTCTAAAAACTAAATTCAAACAAATTAAAACTTTAAGACCTATATCTACTTAGTATTCTAAAATTAGTCCTAAAACTACTAATTACCCTACTGTAATTGTGATTGAAAAATGGCAGTATTGACTGTTTATGCTGTTGATGCATTTGACCTTAACTGTAACCAAACTTAAAAACCAACAATGTGCTAAAGGCTTGGCTTTAACTCTTGTAAAATGCCAAGCAACAAAAAAATTACTAAAATGATTAACCAGCTAGAAAAGACTAGAGCTTAAAATGCATACTAAACTGAATTATGCTAACAGGTCTTAACAAATTTTATCAAAACTTTATTAAACCTAAGAACAACACTAAATCCTATCTTTATAAACCTACTTATGAGATTTAAAATGGATTTAAAAGACCAAATGACTAATGACAGCTCTAACTTTAGTTAGTACTATCATATGCCAAACACCCCTTTAAATTCTTTGATCCCATATTAAGCTCATGAAAATGAGATTTAATGCATAAACAGATTATACTAGATTATAATAGCTAATATAACCTAATTAACAGATCTAAGCAACTGAATAAGCAGAATTAATAAGCTACAAGATTATGCTAATATTTTTGGTATTTTTGACAGATTTATAACAATAATAAGCAAAATGAAATTTAAACTAACAAGCATACTCAATAAGCATCAAATAAGTATACTAAGCAGAAATAAGAAAATCTAAACTACAAATAAGCAATCAATAAGCAGATTTAAGCTAATAGAACAATTATAAATAGAAATTTAAATGACAACTAAGAATAAGAAAAGGAAAAGAGAAATGTACCTAAACCTCAGCTAAACAGAGATGAATTGCTCACAATAGAGCTTATAATAGTTGTTTAAGCTTATGGCTTAAGCTTAATCCCAAATCCTAATCTATTCCTAACACTTGACCTTCAAGCACTTTTACCTACTTGAAAACTCTTAGCAGCCATCCAATTCCATTGAGTTTTCAAGCAATTGATGAACTTTTAGTAGCTTAAGAGTAGTATGAGCTTATGAAACAGTATACGAGCTTATTTAACCATAATTTTGCATAAAAGTTAACATATGAAAAGACAATTGATTAATAGGTAAACTTAAACTTTTTATTAATAGAAAAAAAACTGAGTACAAGAGTAAAACTAAAATTACATTAACTTGAAAAACAATAAGCTAAAAAGCATTACAATAAGCATAAGCTGAAAATCTATTATAAAGCTACTAAAAAACTACTTGAAAGAACTACTAATGTGAGTGAGGGAGAGCCCTATTTATAGTGCAAAAGTAAAGCTTTTAGGACTTCACACGCTCCTCTTCATCTTTAAATCTTAGCCCTTTGTTTCTAACTGAATCTTGATCTTGAATTGTAAACGTAGGATGAAAAAATAACACACGGATTGCCATGCTGGCAATCCCACATCTTTGGAGGGTTGTGCTTCTTTTACATAGATTTCAGTGCAAATTTCTCATTTTAAGTGTGTTTTTTTGAAGCCCGCGTGTCATTCTTTTGTCAGAGCTGTCCAATCAATATCAAAGGGTGACGTTTTTGATGCTGAAATGGTACTTGGTACTTGGAATCTTCGTTGCCACGCTAGACGAGTGAAGGGATTGGGTTAATTACACTTAATTGGGGTAATTTATGAGGATAGTGAATTGGGGAAGACGGGTAAACAATAAAACTGTTTATCTCGCCCACCCAATTTTATTTGTTTTAGTGTTTGACTCGGGGTAAAGGGAAGGGTTGACTTGGGCTCGGGTAATTATAAAGAGGGATTGGGTTTGGGTAATTTTTGGGCCACGGTTAATACGAAAAAGGGTTTAGGGTTAATATGTAACACTTAACAACCGTTAGTTCCTAAATGTTAAAGGATTAACGGTGTTATCCATTTAGGGCTTTAGGTGAAATTGATTTAACATTAAGGATCATTTGGGTATTTTAAGGTTTTGACATTTTGTGGTTGACCAAACTTTGACCATTGTTGACTTTTTGTTGACTTTGTTGACCTTTTGATAGAAAACTTCCGTCTCTTGTGTACTTTTCTGTCTCGTGTTTGTTTTTGCCTGGTTTTGACCGTTTTCTTATGATTTTTGCAATATCCGTACCTACACATCACAAATGACAAAACAAGCAATATACAAGCATAATTTGCACAATTTCATCATTTTAGGGTCATTTCTAGCATAAAACGGATATGTGATTTCTCACATATCAAACACCAAACATACCCCTCGAACTTGAATCATCAGAACCTTACACCAAAAAACCGTTCATCGAGGAACTTTTCATCGTAACATCCAAGATCGACATATCCGAGACGAAATTCGAAACTCCACCCGATTTCCCACCCATAACCGTTATTGATCCTGATAACCAACCCATGTGGTCAAGCACTAGGTCCGTTGCTCCAACACCTACTTCCCCTAATTCAAATGATTCAAATTGTTAAATGCGGAAGCTTAAAGATGTTTTGAAAATAGACAACGACATTTAAATGATAGATGAAGATCTTGAAAGACCGGGCCATACATGAGACACCACATAGCACATCAAAGTTATCCACAGCTAAGCACCTGAGAAAACATGTTTAAAACGTCAACATAAAGTTGGTGAATTCGTAGGTTTAAGTATAACGTATGTATGGACCACAAGATTTAAAAATAACGTGTGACTATTGCACCACATACAATATCACTAAAAAGTATTTACGTTGCTCTAAGCTCCTGGCACCAAAGCTAAATAAAGTATGTAGCGTACTAGATGCCAAATAATGGTGTCTAACCAAAGACCACCTACAAGTCTGATATAATATACGTCCGTTTTAAGCAATCAGTCGGCCAAGTGAGACTTACCAAACCCGTACGGGGCCTATCAGTCCTAATAGATATATTTATAACACTCGCGCTTACAACACGTAATTAACGGTTCATCATAACGGGTAATAGTAGTTTAATGGTAACTTAGGGAACACGTAAACATGTATGAGTAAAAGTAAAGTACTTGTGTCCACAGTTTAAAAGTAAGCAATGTTCTCACCCAAAGTTGTAAAGTATTTGTAAAGTAGTAAAATGTGGGGCTACGAACTCACCTTAAGAAAATAGTGAGCGAATGAAATCAACGAAAGTATATAGTAGCCAAGCGATCCTAACCGCGACCTAAGTAAATGACGCGCTTTAAAAGCAAGAATAAAATATATCAGAACGTCGACTAAACCTTTATAGAGGTATATATCACCCACTTGTGTTTGTGTCCTCGTTTATTTAGTAAAAACATGTATTAACGAAAATATAAGGTTTTTAGTTTAGTTACAACATTTATACAAAAAATTACCATTTTTGGAAAGTTTCTAACACGCCTTACTGATATATAAATAATATCCTAATATTCGCTAAGGTTTCTAAAGCTCAAATGGACCCAAAAATGCTCGAAAAGCCAATAATGTGTTTCAATCAGCTAATCGACTATATGATATTTTTTAGAAATTTACCAACTTTGATCGAGCGTAGCTCCTTTGTTAAAGACATTCATGACTCGAGAAAATTCACTATCTCTAGTAAGATTTCATTCCGGACAAGTTTCCTTTTATACACTTTGGCCAATTCGGACCCAAAAGGTGTCAAAAGCTTGATTTGAATCTGGAAAAAATGTTTGTACCTTGTTAAAAAGCTGTCAAAATCATTTATTTTTCATCCATCTTTAATCGGCCATATCTTCGTCGTTACAACTCCGTTTTTCACGTTCTTTATATCAGAAACCATCTAGAAAACATATACTATCCAAATATTAAAGTTTAGGCTTTTCAAAATATTTATACGATACACAAAACCCACAAAACAATTTCAGACAACAACCTATTTTATCACAAACTTAGCCGAAAATGCCACAGTCTTCCCCAAGGGCCTAATATATCCTATCTCCTTCCATAACTAATTCCAACCACAAAAACCATCTCAAAAAATAGCTTGATCCCATCGTCTCATTTACCAAGCACCATTTATAAAGCTAAATGTTTCGCCACAAACTCAAAAGTACAATAAAATGTAAGATTATAAATAAAGTTTCCATCTTGAAAACGAGTTGTAAAACCTTGATTATCTTAATGTTTTTGTTATATAAAGTGACCCTAAACATGGATGATATCATTTTAAGAAGAACGTGTTGGTGTATAAGAGAATAATATTGAAAACGTATACGAACGAAGAGGATGACATCACTTACTTATTGAGAAAAAGATGGTGAAGAAAGTCTTGAACTTTAACCCCAAAAACTATTAATATAACCCGAAATCTCCAAAATAATAAACCCAATAACACTTGGAATGAACCACGATCAATAAACCATCAACAAATCTGGAATCAATGAGCAAAAGCACCAAAAGTGGTGTTGTTTGGGGTTCGGCCGACGCAAGAAAGGAAAGGGAAAAGAGAAAATTTTTAAAGTGTGTGTTTTTAGAGAAAGGAAGTATGAGAATGAAATGAATAAAGTGGTGACCAAATACAATGTATAAGCTTAATCCTTATGCTTTAAACAAAGAATTCTAGGAAGGGTGTGTACCATGGGAGACATAACTGAGAAAATGGTGGAATGTTGTTGGGTGTGGGGGGACACCATATGGGGAGAAGGGGGGGGGGGGCAAAGTTGTCAAGATTTAATTCTTTCTCATAAGATATTTATTTAGATTCAAGAGTTTATTTTTAATACACGCGATACCCAAAAATACAGAAACGCGCGACTTTCAGAAATAAATCACAGAAATTTAAATATATGCTTGCAAGGTAAAAACGCGATAGTCAGTAAAAGACTACGTTCAATAGAAAGCCGGAACACATCCGGTAACGTTTCTCAGTTATACACGGGAAAACTTCTCGATTATTGATTAAATTACTACGTAACTTAATAAATTCAAACTTATGCACGTAAAAGTCAAAATGTTGACCTGGGAATTTACGAAGTGTCACATCCTTTCACTATTAAAAGTGCTTTGCCCTCAAAGCTTAAGTTATGGCATTTGGTGTAGTTACGGGGTCGGAAAATAGACGAGGGTATTTCTTTTGAAACTGGTATTTACATTCCCAGGTGAACTTGAGTCCTCTCCTTGAGTTCCATCTCACCTTGACGATAGGAACACGACTATGCTTTAGACGTTTGACCTCTCGATCCATAATCTTGACAGGTTCTTCAATGAAATGAAGCTTGTCGTCAATTTTTATTTCATCTGATATAATAGCAAGTGTTTCGTCAGATAAACACTTCTTCAAGTTTGACACATGAAATATACTATAGACTCGGCTCAGTTGTTCTAGAAGTTCGAGTCGATAGGCAACGGTTCCAACTTTTGCTAAAATCTTGAAGGGTCCATATAACGCATACGGGTTTTACATTCCCCGTTTTTTGAAACGTATCACTCCTTTCCATGGTGACACTTTGAGCATGACCCCTTCTCTTATTTGAAACTCAAGAGGTTTACGCCTCACATCGGCGTAACTCTTTTGATGATCCCGAGCAGCTTGAATCGGCTTTTGATCTGAATGATATTCTCAATTGCTTCATGAACAATCTCTAGGCCAGTGAGCTAACTATCCCCAACTTCAGCCCAGTAGATGGGTGATAGATACTTATGTTCGTATAGTGCCTCAAATGGTGCAACCTTATTGCTTGTGTGATAACTGTTGTTTATCCCAGCCTTTTTCGAAATCAATCACACAAGTACGTAGCATATCCTCTAGTGTTTGAATAGTCCTTTTGATTTGGCCATCGGTTTGTAGATGATAAGCCGTACTCATATCTTGTTGAGTATCCAAGGCTTTCTGGAGTGACTGCCAGAAGTGAGAAGTGAATCTGCTATCTCTATCGGAGATGATTGATACTGACACTCCATGTCTCGAGACTACGTCTTTCAAAAACTATCTTGTTAGCTTCTCCATCGAGTTTGTTTCTTTCATTAGTAGGAAATATACAGATTTATTTAGTTGATCGACGATTACCCAAATCGTATCTTAACCGCTCAATGTCTTGGTTAGTTTAGTGACAAAATCCATTCTGATATTTTCCCACTTCCATTGGGGAATCTTAGGTTGGACCAACAAACCATATGGTTTTTGGTATTCGATCTTAACTTTGGCACATATCAAACACTTACTAACATAGGTGGCAATTTCTGCTTTCATATTAGGCCACCAATATAACTTCTTAATATCAAGATACATCTTGTCTGATCTAGGATGGATTGAATATTTAGACTTGTGTGATTCGTTCATGATCAAATCCTTCAATCCTCCAAATCATGGCACCCAACTCTATTTCTCAATACAGAGTGTTCCATCAGCACATGTCTTGGACTCTTTGTTCATACCATAGAGGTTTTATTCCTTAAGGTTCTCTTCCTTCATTGCTTCAGTTTGATCATTCAAAATTTGAGATGGGAGGTTTAACTCGATTGTCATCATTAAGGCTCAAACTTATAGTGGCTTAATCCTCTCTTTTCGGCTTAAGGCATCTGCCACCACGTTCGCCTTTCCATGGTGATAACGAATCTTGCAATCGTAATCACTCAACAACTCTAACCATCGATGTTGTCTCATGTTTAACTCCTTTTAATCTAGAATATATTGCAAGCTCTTATGATCAGTGAACACAATGCACTTCGTGCCATATAAATAGTATCTCCACATTTTGAGGGCGAACATTACAGTACCTAATTCCAAGTCATAAGTCATGTAGCTCTTCTCATGAGTCTTGAGTTGGCAGGATGCGCAAGCTATCACTTTCTCTTTTTGCATCAATATCGCGCCTAACCCCTTGTGCAAAGCATCATAATAAACCACAAAGTTTTCGCTTCGTTCGGGTAATGCCAAAATCAGCACGCTACACATTTTCTGTTTTAGTAGTTGGAAAGCAATTTCTTCCTTTTCTCCCCAGTCAAACTTCACGCTTTTCTGAGTCAGTTTGGTTATAGGCTTATTGATCTTTGAAAAGCCTTTGTTAAATCGTCGGTAATAACCAGCAAGACCCAAGAATTGGTGAATCTCCATTGGAATCTTAGGCGATGCCCAATCGTTGATAGACTCAATCTTAGTGGGATCCACGTAAATGCCTTCACTATCAATCACGTGTATGAGAAACTGTACTTTCTAAAGCCAAATTTACACTTGGAAAATTTAGCGTACAATTCCTCCTCCTTTAATAGTTTTAAGATTTTCTTCAAATGTTCTCATGCTCTTCCTTATTCTTAGAGTAGATCAATATATCATCGGTGAACACAATCACGAACTTATCCAGGTACGGTTTGCACACCCGATTCATCAGTTCCATGAATATCGTCGGTGTGTTAGTCAATCCAAAAGGCATTACTTGGAACTCATAGTGAACATAACAAGTTCTAAACGCCGTCTTTGGAGTATCTTCTTCTCGAACTCTGAGTAGATGATACCCAGACCTCAGATCAATCTTCAAGTAAACACTTGATCCTTGCAATTGATCATACACATCGTTAATTGTCGAAAGTGGATAACGGTTCTTCACAGCGACCGTGTTGAATTCGCGATAATCTATACACATTCTAAGGATCCATCTTTCTTCTTAAAAAACAAAACCAGCGCTTCCAAAGGTGAGGAACTTAGTCGTATAAATCCCTTGTCAGCAAGTTCTTGCAGCTGAGTAGACAACTCTGGCATTTCTAACGATGCTAGTCTATACGCGGCTCGTGCTACAGGTGTAGCACCGAGGACTAAGTCGATTTGAAATTCAAATTCCCGAGTGGGTGGAAGTCCAGACAAGTCTTCTAAAAAAACTTTCAGGAAATCCCGTGCAATCAGGTTGTCTTCAAGGTGCTTCTCCTTCGACTTGTCTTCTGCCTTTTTCTCACTAATCTATGCCAGAAAGACGTGGCACCCTCTTTGAATATATTTATGGGTTTTGGTGCATGAGATAATGTTCAAGCTCGTATTAATCACACCACTGCTTCCATCTCCTTTTATCATCAACACTTCATCCCCATAAGGAATCCGAACAATCCTCTCATCATGGATGATCACAGCGTGGTACTTAGACAACCAATCTATACCAATAATGACGTCAAAACTACTAAGTTCTATGCGCATCAAGTCAATGTTGAACAGGTGATCTATAAAATTTAACTACACCCTCTAAGGATAGTATTAAATCCCAAGACACTTCCGTCGGCTAACTCAATAGCGTAACTTACTTCTAAGGCAGTTGGAAAGATGTCACTTAAAAGCAGTGTATACGAAACTTCTATCGGCTGGGTTCTAGGTACTTGCAATGATTATGCCCTTTTGCCTTTACTTCATGACCATTAACAATTTGATGGTGTAGGAATCTCATAATTTTCTTTATTCTAATCCAGTCCAAAGGATAAGTTCATTACGCTCCAACATCTTACAATCCATAATTATCATGACTACAAGATGCATGATTTGGTCTTTCGGCTAAGGGTATGGTGTCTTTATATGATAAGGTTGGGAAAAATCTACTTAGTTACGGTGCTTACTAATATGAATACGCATGACAGACACAACACACGAATACGCACGCAAAATATCCGTAAAACATGAGTAATATACAATCCCGTTGAAAATATAGAGAAAAGAAAATTGAAATGGAAAGTGAAGATAAACTTACAAAATTTTAAGGTGACTACTCCCAGCATAACATGATCCTTCCTGAATTATACATAGGTTATCAGGCTATGTATAATTAAGGACTAACGATGCAATGCTCATTTTTGACAAATTAGTTGTTATGTTTCACAAGGTTAAATGGTATAAACAATATGGTTTATAAGGTAGAAAAACAGTTTATAATGACGAAAATAAGGTAGTTTGTATAAGATATTTTGGAAGCAAAATAGTTTACAAGAAAATCACGTGATAGTTTATAATGTAATAGTAAGGGATTTATAATATGGTACAAATAGTTTATGAATTGACAACGAAATGGTTTATAAAATAACAACAAAATAGTTGTTAAAAGAAAACTAAACAGTTTTTAAATGACAACGAAATAGTTTATAAAAGATAACGAAATAGTCTGTAAAATGACTGCAAAGTAGTTTATAATACGGTGGCAATAGAGTTTATAAATGACAGCAAAATAGGTTATAAGATGAAAAATAAATTTGTTTAAAATCAGGACAAAAGGTCCGTAACTTGTTAAAAAGCTGTCAAAATCACTTCGTCCATCTTTAATCAGTCATATCTCCTTTGTTACAACTCTATTTTTCATATTCTTTATATTAAAAACCATCTAGAAAACATATACTATCCAAATATTAAAGTTAAGGCTTGTCAAAACATTTGTACGACACTCAAAACCCACTAAACAATTTTGGACAGCAACCTATTTTATCATAAACTTAGCCGAAAACACCACAATCTTCCCCAAGGACCTAATCTATCTTATCTCCTTCCACGACTAATTCCAACCACAAAAACCATCTCAAAAACTAGCCTAATCCCATCATCTCATTTACAAACGCCACTTATAAAGCTAAATGTTTTGCCACGAACTCAAAAGTACAATAAAATGTAAGATTGTAAATAAAGTTTCAATCGTGAAAACAAGTTGTACAACCTTGATTATCTTAATATTTTTGTTATAAAAAGTGACCCCAAACATGGATGATATCTTTTTAAGAAGAAAGGTGTTGGTGTATATGTGAATAATATAGAAAAAGTATACGAACAAAGAGGATGACATCACTTACTTGTTGAAAAAAAGATGGTGAAGAAAGTCTTGAATTTTAACCCCAAAAACTATTAATATAACCTGAAATCTCCAAAAGAATAAACCCAATAACACTTGGAATGAACCACGATAAACAACCATCAACAAATCTTGAATCAAGGATCAAAAACACCAAAATTGGTGTTGTTCGGGGTTCAGCCGACGCAGGAAAGGAAAGGGAAAAAAGAGAATTTTTAAAGTGTATGTTTTTAGAGAGAGGAAGTGTGAGAATGAAATGAATGAGGTGGTGACCAAATACAATGTATAAGCTTAGTCCTTAAGCTTTAAACAAAGAATCCTAGGAAAGGTGTGTACCAAAGGAAACATAAGGGAAGAAATGGTAGAATGGGGAGAAAGGGGGGACCAAAAGTTGTCAAGATTTGATTCTTTCTCACAAGTATTTATTCAGATAAGTTCAAGATATTTAAACTTGTGTCTGTGAGTTTATTTTTAATACACGTGATACCCAAAAAATACAGAAATGCACGAGTTTTAGAAATAAATCACAGAAATTTAAATATATGCTTGCAAGGTAAAAACGCGATAGTCGGTAAAAGACTACGTTCAATAGAAAGCCAGAACGCACTGGTAACGTTTCTTTGTTATACGGGAAAACTTCCCGATTATTGGTTAAATTAATACATAACTTAATAAAGTCAAACTTATGCACGTAAAAATTAAAATATTGACATGGGAATTTTTGAAGTGTCACACCCTCTTCCCAATAATTTCCATATCAAGGGTACCCACATGCAAATGATTCGGGATAATCAATTTAATAGGCGAATCCGGTTCGATCCTTACCGTCTTGAGATTAGTAACCTATTCCAATATGGTGAAAATCAAAAGGAAGTGATTATGTTGAGGACTTTTCCTTTCTCGCTATCTGTAGAAGCTAAGACTTGGTTTAATGAATTAGATGAAGGAACCAATATCCAAACAATTCTTAATCCCAACCACAAATAAAATACCACATCCATCACGATATATCAAAATACCCAAAACTTCACTGGAGGAGATGATCAGAGAGTGGATAGCTAGGCAGACGAAAGCGAATGAATGAATGAAGGACTAGGTGGTCGAATTGGAACGTAAAATCAATCAAGGATTTAGGAATCGCTAAACGATTATCGATAATTTGGAAAGACAATTCGAGTTTCTAGAAAAAGAATTCTTCCGTACCGAATCCCTTCCTCGTACCATAAATATGAAACCGAGGCATGAATTTATCTATAAACCACCCTCAATCCAAAACAAGAATGATAAGGGTGATGTAAAATTTATCAAGGAGGATAAGATCAAGCCTATTCTGATCGTGTCAAACCCGAGCCTAATCAAATCTAACTCGCCAACCATTTTGCCTTTTCTTAAGGATTGCATGTGCATATCCCATACATAAATGCAAAGACGTTTGCAGACGATGTATTGCAGAATAATGTTGGTGGTGAAGAATTAAAATTTATTGATGGCGTTGTAACTGAAAGGATGACAAAAAAGGAAAAGGACGACAATGGTGTGCCCATGGAACCCAACAAAGAATGAAAGCTTAATGAAAAAGTGGTTCCTCACAATGAAGAAGTTTATCACTATCTATGGCACCCGAATCAAATTCCCTATCTGAACCGTATCATCAAAGAATCCTAACATCTGGGGAAGAGTCTAGCTAATGGCTTAGAAATAAATTAAGCGCTTCTCGAGAGGCAACACGAGCTTTTAATTGTTTGTTTGTTTTATTTATTGTTTTGAATAAACATGTACACCCCCAAAGAAAATTGTTTTTCAAACTTGTTAAATCTTAAGTGTTAGGGTGTTACATGCTCATAGTGTTATATATATATATATATATATATATATATATATATATATAGGCTCCGGTTTTGTTGAGAATATTTTTATTTCGAGAAGATTGAGAAATCTACGTTTGAGCAAATTGATTCATATTTTTTGATTTAATTCACAAGTAAATATTATTTAATAGTGAATCAAAGCTATAAATCACAAATTTGATTCACAAATCATTTGCTAAAATCGAGTTATGGTAATGATTCCTTAAATTTGTATAGAAGATTCAGTATTTTACTTATATTGCAAAAACGAGAGATTTTTTAACATTGATTCGAATTTTTTTACACATTTTGAATTATAATCACATTAAAATGAGTTTCACTTTTGAAAAACTTGAATCAAAGTTAAAAATCTAATATTTT
>BQNB010176134.1:0-13092 GCA_026074375.1 Tanacetum coccineum
AGTCTTCTTCATCAACAACATTGGCTTGTTGGAACAAGTCTTGATCTAAGGCACTGAATCTATATATGCCAGCTTCTTTACCACCACTAACACTTGTAGTATGTATGCCATCTTGCATAAAGTTGTCTTGGCTACACTTATCTATGACTATATCACCATTTTGTCCTAATTCACAGTGTATGTCAAGCAGCATTTTGGTAAACTAATTGACTCGAGTTAGCTTGTTGAAGCTTGACTTTCATTTCATCGTAACATCAACATTTTACCTTCCTCTTGACCGAACCTTGTATCCTAACTAACCAAAACCGTACCCTGTTTGAACCCTTTATCCAGCTTGTAGCTTTCAATAGATGAAACACCATTTTCAGTGTAATCCTTTAGTGGTAGTATCTTTTTTACATCTCTTCTAAATTCTTAAGAGAACACCTGTTTCAACATATATTAACTACATACTTTTTTCTTAACATCAAATCGTAACTGGAACAATCCATTATCAATGATTGATGGTTTTTCCTTTAACATTTGAGCAAGTTATAAATATCGTTCGATACCATACTCTGAAATACCTATGGTCATTGAATGATAACAATGATTCCTGATCATTAAGTAAAATAATGGCGTTGTCTCTATTCAAACAACTCATACCTATATCTGTGCTCGGAGAAAGAACAATTATTGCTTTCTTGGCCAATGATTTGTATAAATTCTCCGAATGTGAATGATTTATCGTCTAAACAAATATTCTATGTGTACTGATTATGTGTAAGATTCAAACATCACCAAAACAAGCATAAAGACAAAAAAAATACTAATAGTCTCATAAACTAAAATGTAAATCTTATCGTTTTAACTTATATTATGTCCTATAGTTTGTTAACATTAACAAAAACTTTAAAACACAGATACAAATTACATGGAACAAACAACTAACTATATACACTTTCTTCAGTCTAGCAGATCAGAGTTATAGGAAGTACAGTATCTTGTGCTCCGCCTATTTGCTCCCAATCGAACCCATGAGGCATTAAAAGGATTGCATGATCTTTCATGATCTTCTTGATTTAATGCTAGTATTTACATGAAGTAATGATGAAGATATGGAATATTCATTTCGATCCAAAATGTTACTCTAAGAGGTTGTATTAGAACTGAAGTCTTGGCATGGTGCTTTTACTAGCCGAGAGTAGAAAGGAACAGAATAGAAATGAACATCTAATATATCGCTCTACATGCAAGGCACAACGTGCATCTTTTTGGTACATAACATGAGATACGAGACCTATTATAGAGAGAGATACACGTAGAGTACATACGGCTTCTTTTTTTTTTGTACTGCATAATCGTAGGCTCTTTTCATGGCCGATTCCCTAATGTAAAAAAACTTGTTTTCACATGCGATCTTATATTTTTCGGATACTTTAAGGACAAAATTTGTAGTTGTCATACCCTGACATAGGCTGGTGTTGGACTTGGAGGGGGCAGGGGCGAGAGTGAGAAAGCGGGGCAGGAGCCTGAGTGAGTGAAAGCATGCGAAGAAACGTGAAGAAGGGTAGGTAGAGAAATCATGGGCTTTTATCTTGCGACAAATACATGCAATCAATCTTAATCAAGATATCAAACTAGAGAGAATCTAAAAATATCATTAATAAAAGTGTCATCTGATTGAGTCTTCCACACTACAAGTTATAGACTTGAGTGAATTAGGTCCCTGGATAAAGAAAACAAACTCCACATAGTAACTTCAGTACAAGTCTAATGCCCATCGGCTTTTATTGGTCTTTATTGGCCTAAGCGCGATGAGGGCCTCATACAATCGTATGATTAAGGAACTTAAATTCTCCTCAAATGATAAGTTCAATAACAAACAACCAAGTTGCTACAAGACTACTAACTACTATATCCATTATCACGGGTACTCTTAAGTCTGCCTTGCTTATCTCTGCATCCAACCTTATCTGAATCATTATCCTTCACCTGAAAATGATACTCATAAATGTCTAACAATAATGTTGTGTGAATGTTCGTAGTTTGAAAGAAAATCCCTAAGTGGCCTATGCATATTTTCAAACATGTGGACGACAATTGTGCAATTGTAAACGACATTTGATTATATGCATAATAACACTCAAAACTCCCATAGTATGTCCGTTAGCATCCCCTAATCACTGTTACCTATGCACCGAGCAGTGCCGCTATAGTCATCAGACCGAGTTATTATAACTAATGTTGCTAGAGGTCCGTAAACTCCTGAGAAGTCATTATTGCACTAATAGCTGAACAGTAGCTTAAGATGCATTGTTTGACTTTTGTTAGTAGAGAACATTCACATCATTAGCAATCCATGCTAAAACATCCATAATAGTTGCAACCTAAAGGCCTACTAGCTAGAGCATTTACTTAGGGCAGACCCTTCACAAACATAGAAAATCCATGCTAATCACATACATTGACATGCACCTCGATGCACGCAAGTACAATCAAACCACATAATATTCACATAGCAGTCATAAGCACATAACATTGTCCCAAAAACAAAACCACGTTTCACACAGTTCTGAAAATCAGTTCAAAACACATTTGAGTATCATTTTCCCCTAACGGAAAAGATTTAAAAAGTGGGTCTACGAGAACTCACCTCAAGCAAAGGTGTCAAGCAGAAAACTCAATATCACACAAGCAAATGCAAGTACGTCCGAACATGACCTAGTCCAATTAATGTTCCACTTAGACATTTATTTCCCAAAACAGTTTTCAGGTTTGATGCATAGAGGTCAGACGCGCATTGTACAGTCACTCTTAACGTTTTCAGTGATGTGATGGTTGATGACATTATCTTCAAAAATAACATACTTCCAACTCATACTTTAGTATAATATATATACTTATACCTCGCTAATGTAATAGATAAGTAATATAAGATAATAAATACTTATATATATCTCGGTAAATCCATTCGGCACTATTAGTTACCATTAATTCATCATTTAAATTGTAAGAAACGAAACGTTTAATTATACTAAACAATTTAGAAAAGTTTGGGAAAAATATATTTTTTGTCTTTTAGTCGACTTATTAAAATAATAAAATAATAATATTTTATTATTAAATCGAGAAATCACGTTTTGAGTAAAAACTCTAAGTATAGACTTTTTACGAAATTTCAACATGACCCGTACGTTTATACAACGTTTTCCAAGGTTTATAAACCGTTATTTCTAACAATTTTCCACAAATTCACCATTTTCCGACAAAATACCAAAATTGTTTCTCACAACGTTTACCAAAGCATATTTCCACAAACCAACTTTCAACATCATTTCATAAGTATACTCCACTTTCCAAAAGTCTGTCAAATCTCATAAATGACTAGTTTTTGTTATTGGGCGGCCCAATAAGGATCCATTAAGATATGTATAATATATATTTTAGGCCCAATACCAAAGCCCGTTAGTAAATATATAAGCCCAAAAAAATAACTAGCAAAATAATCCGGACCACAATAAGCTCTTAATAAGCCATGGCTTAAAGAGGCTTATTGGTTTGTGAGCCTTTAAGCTCCAAAACTAATCCATGAAGCTCAAAAATAAGCTTAATAAGCTACGTAGTATATTCAGTTATCACCATAAGCTATAAAAATAGTCCACAAAATACGACATAAAAGGTAAATAACCAAAAATATCCTTCTTGTGTTTTCCCCTTTTTGTCGAGAGCATATAAGCTCAAAAGAAGCTCGAAAATTCTTAAAATAAGCCAAATAATCTAATATCCAAAATAAGCTACATAGCAAATAAATATTTTTTAACCATCACGACCATGACAATAAAACTACAAAAACCTTATCCCCTTTTACTTTAGTTCGAACCATAACTGTTAGATATTAGAAAAAGACTCGGTCACCCCGTGTATTTTACTGTTTATTATAGCTCGTAGGTTAATAGTTAATCGTATGATTTTCGGTTTTGAACCGGGTACTAATACCTTGTATTTTGTAAGAACTATAAATACCTCTTCCAACTTTGAAAGAGGTAGCTAGTCATTATTCATTTTCTATTTTACACACATGTTTCTCTCCCTAGAAAATATCTCTCCATGTGTTTCTCTCTCTAGAAACTAGCCAAATCCAAGAATCATCACCGGGGCTGTGAAATATGATATCCTACAATTGGTATCAGAGCTATTTGGTGATTTCATAAGCTTGTGTGCATTCTGATCTTGATTATATCGTGTTTTCTAGTTACATTTTGAGTTCTTGGCTTGAAAAATCAAACCTAGATTTTGGTGCTTAGATATGTTTATGTTTATGTTTTTAAGCAAGATCTAGGCATAAGGTAACTAGTTGTGCAAGAAAAATCAAGGTACAACGTCAAAAAGGATGTGTTCTTAGTGATTTTGTTGGAAAAAGTTGTGTTTTGCTCGAAGTTGGCTTTCGGTTTGAAGGAAGCGAAATATGCAGGTTTGAAGGAAGCAGAATATGTAAGTTTAAATAAAGCAAAATATAGAGGTTTGATCATAGCGAAATTTGACAGTGTTTGATTCAAGTGAAAATGTATTCACGCGGAATATGTCCATTATCAAGCCCAAACTCCAACACCCTCCAAAACCGAAATATGTTTGTTTGTCTTCAAGCGAAATATGACATATTGTCAAGCGAAATATGTTGAAATATGACAGGTTTCAAAGCGAATTATGTTGAATTATCCTAAGCGAAACATGTCATAATCTCTAAGCGAAATATGTTGAGTTTTTCCAAGTGAAATATGTCACTAAAATCTTAATTTTTATACGGTTTTCTTACTTTGTAAAATCTCGTGAAAGATTTATTTCTCGGTTTCAGTTAAGATTAGTAAAATCCCGTAGAATAATTACTTTAATCACATCTAAAACATATCTTTAACACAAGTCTCCTTTATCACTGATCGATCAAGACTGATATCATTTCATAATAAATCAAGATGTCTAATATGTATGAAGATCCAATATACGATGAAGTCAGGACATCATATGACTCGAGTATTCCATCTGAGGTACAAGATCAAGATAACTATTAAGATAATGTAGATGAGTATTATCAAGAACACGAGATGCAAAGCGATGTGCAACACAACTACGCTGTTAACTCTGATGCCGACTATACGAGTGATAGTAATATCATTCTGTACGATCAGTATATGGAGGACAATGAAGAACATGTTGTACAAAGTAATGTATCTTTTGCTCGAAATGATGCATTGATGTCGATTATAGATGATATGCATGAACAGGGTGTCCAAAGTATGTCAGCAAATAAGCAGGTTAAAGTAGTTAGTGACACATTGACTTCTGAACTTGTGAGATATAGGAACTGGTTGGGGAGTATGAAAAACGGGAAAAGTTTGAATTAACTGAAAGAGAACAATAGATTGATGAACAAATGAGAATAATTATCTCTAGCCGAAATAGAAAGGAAACTTCTTCAAAATCGGAACTTCATTCTGTACAAATTCAACTTCGTTCTACCGTTGACCATAACAAGTCAATGAAGGTAGAAGTGACAACCTTGAAAAAGGATTTTAAACAAAAAGAAGATAAATACATTGAAGAGTTTTTAGACATCAAAAAGCTAAAAGAAAAGGTTGAAGATAGATTATTCAAACAAGATCAGTCTGTTCAAACGGTGCACATGTTATGTAAACCAAAACCGTTTTATGATGAAAAGAAAAAGGTAGCAATAGGCTACAAAAACCCCTTATGTCTCACACGTGCAAAGCAAGTTCAATCTGCCCTCTATAATGGTACTGAAATAGTCATGACCAATCATAAACCTGCTGTTGTGCATGACTCGGAGGAAACTCTTGAGATAGCTGAGTTGACTAGGAAAAGAATGTATGAGAAAATGAAAAGCCCTCAGTGTATTCAAAATAAAGTTAAGTTTGCACCCCCAGATTACTCAAAAGAGAACTATCTTGCAATCTTCGCACCTCAGAGAGATTTGACCCCTGAGCAGATATTTTGGGCCAAAGATGAAAATGACAGGAAAAAGGTTGAAGCCTCAGTTCTTAAACCACTTTCAACACCGACTGTGTATCCACCCAATACACCTGTCAAGCTTGTCCCCAGGGTTCTCCCAACAAAAAGTCAAGTGAAAATTAATCTTTATACACTCACACAACTTTTTACGGAATTTGACAAAACATGTAAAAAGAGAATCACACCAACAGGTCTCACAGAAGGGGAAAGAGGTTTTGAACAAACAAAAAGATGTTACCTCACTGAAGTCATACCATTTTTCAAAACTCTTAAACAACACTTTGAAGGAGTTCAAAAGGCTCTCTTTAAAGAAGTTAAAGGAATGGAAGAAATTTTTGATCAAATGTCAGCAGAGGTGGACCAGAATACTGTGGACAAGCAATGTGCTGAAATTGAAAGGAAAAACCTTCTCATTGCAAATGAGAATCTAATTGCTAATTGTTTGTCGAATCAATTGATGTTTGCTGTTGAACAATCACGTTGTCTAGATCTTGAAGCTGAGATCTCTAAATTACAAAATGAGAATCAAAAGGATGTTAATGATGAAATGATAAGAGGTTTTAACAAACTTGAGGTGGAATACCTGAATTTGCAATTGAAATATCAACACCTTCAAGAAAACTTTAGAAATAACAAATCACAAACTTCTCAGGATGTTCCTGAATTTGACTCATTTTTCAGAATTAAAAATCTAGAAACACAGCTTCAAGAAAAGGACAACGTAATTAGAAACTTGAAAGCTCAAGTCTCTAAAATGAATGACAGAAGTTGTGAAACTTATAATGCTAAAGATGTCACTGCTCTTATTGAACAAAATGAATGTGTTAGAGTAGAACTAGAAAAGGTCAAACAACATTACAAGGAATTGTATGACTCCATTAAGATTACGCGTGCTCACACTAGTGAAAAGACATCTACCATGTTAAATGAAATTGAGAGTCTAAAGGCTCAGTTGAAAAGCAAAGTGTCTTGTGTCACTAGTGACTCTGTCAAACCAAAAGTTCTTGCGCCTGGCATGTATGCCATTGATGTTAAACCCATCCCTCATCCCCTTAAGAACAATAGGAGTGCTCATTTAAACTATATCAACCATCTTAAGGAGAGTGTAGAAACAGTTAGGGAGATTGTAGAGGAAGCTAGAGTAGTTAAACCACTGGATAATGCACTTAACTATGCTTGTCAATACACTAAGCTATCTCAGGAATTGTTAGAATATGTGATTGGCACTTGCCCAAAAAGTTTCAATGAAAGAGATAACAAGGCTCCCTCTACCCCTGTAACTAGGAAAAAGCAAGTTACTTTTAGTGATAAACCAGGAACTTCATCTAGCAACACACAGAAACACGAAGTGCACCAGAAAGATCAACTGACTAATATCCCTGTGATTCCTTCTACAGGAGTAAACACTTCCACTGAAGTAAGCGGATCAAAGCCTAGAAGCAATACAAAAAAAAATAGGATCCTGCCTGCTAAGAGGGAGAATAAGAAGACCACCTTAGGACAAATAAGTCAGTATGGACAAAAGTGAATCGGGTTGATTCTAGCATTAGCTCTAAGCGTGTTGTAATTAATTCGAATTCTGAATCTGTGTGCAAAATGTGTAACAAATGCTTAAACTCTGCAAATCATGAAATGTGTGTTGTTAATATTTTGAGTTCAGTGAATGCAACCCCACTGTTAAAATTGTCTTGAATAAAGAGAAGCAGATTTGGAAACCAAAAGGCAAGCTGTCTGATAACAGTTTGAACAAGACCAATCGGGTTTGGAAAGCAACGGGAAAACTATTTGCGGATATTGGTTATCAATGGAGACCCACTGGAAAGAAATTCACCTTAGGAAAACTTAATTATGGTTATCAATGGAGACCCACAGGAAAGAAATTTGCCTTAGGCGAAATGTGCCCTTTAACTAAGCTTTCTGTGAAATGTTCTACTCTACCTGCTAACCAACAGGCCCCCAACAAATATTGGGGAACCGAATTTCCAAACTCTCCAAACTCGACTGTTTTCAAATGCAGGTCGTACAGGTCAACCTTTGGTATCTGGACTCAGGCTGTTTCAAAACGATATACGGGGGAATCTTCCAAGCTCATGAATTTTGTGGAAAAGTTCATCGAGACAGTCAATACGGGAATGACACCTCCGGAGCCATCATGGTGTTATTAGCATTATAGTTATTGGTTGACAGGAGTGAGATCTCAAGAGTATACTACGTAGAGGGACTTTGGACACAACTATTCTCTGTAGGCACAATTTTGTGATTCTGATCATTGTATTGCCTTCAGAAAGCATACCCTTGCTTTTTTCGTGATATTAATGTGCATACATACCTTAAAGGTAGATCATAGGCACCAATTTATACACGATTATTCATTGTATGACATGATTAAGTCCTACTTCGATATACTTGCTGTCCAACGAGCTTCCAAGTTCAAAATCAATGGTTTGTGGCATCTGTCGATTAAACCATTTAAACTCAGCACAATAAATGATCTGCTCGAAAAGACTTGTTATTGTCTAAACCAAGATTAAAAGTTTGAAAAAGTATCTTTTGCTCAGCCTGTCAACGTTGGAAACAAGCAAGCAGATCTCCCATAAGCCAAATTCTAAAAATACAAATATAGAAGTTCTTTATACCCAATCATATGCTCATGTTGGTCCTATGTGAGAGTCCAGAGTATTAAATGGAAGAAATTCATATTAGTCACATGGATTACCTTCAAGATTCACATCGGGTACAGTTTAGATCCAAGGATATACTCCAGAGTTTGACATCAACTTATCTAAGCAAATACATGTTGGTCTCAACACAACAATCAGATTCATCCGCACCCGGATAATGAAACGGAATTCGTCAACAAGTTATGTCTGAATACTATGAGGTGTTGCATATTTCATCAAAAGTCTGTTCCAAAGAATCCTCACCAAAACTTCGCGATGTCAAAAACAAATCGTACCACATTGTAGAGCACACTACAATAGATGTTCTATTCAAAAGCCCTATGTTTTTGAGGGCAGAAAGCAGTAGCTTACTGCTGTTCCACCCAAACCGACTCTAATTCATAACACGTCACAGCATACAAAACCCCTTTATGGAGCTTGTACATGATAAGAACCTGATCTTTATATTTTTCCGAGTATTTGGTGCTCCTGTGCTATCCTCAAATTATAGCCGTAGAACTAGGAAAATATTCAAGCCAAAGCTGAATATTAGGATTTTTGTAGGGTATCTTCCTAGCAGGAAGGCCAAAAGTCCAATGGATCCAGTACGCATGGATTTCAGGACCCGATGAATGCCTCATCAATGGCTCCTGTACAGCATGAGTTTCAGACCCAGCCTAATCATCCTGACCCATGACAACTCAACTCAGGGCTCGCTCCAACCGATAAAGAGTTAGAGATGTTATTTCAACCAATGTTTGATGAATATAGTGGACAATCTTGAGTCAATAAACCAGTACCTTCTGCTACTGAAGTTAACGCTCAAGTTATTCCACCTGGTACATCTTTGTCTACAACGATTACTCAAGATGCACCGTCTACAAGTGCTTCATTATCAACATCCGATACGCATCATCCAGTCCAACATCAAGGAATTGCCGAAGAAACCACTCACAAAGAACCTCTAATCAATCTCGATGTTCTACATCCTTCACTTAACCCTGGAGAACCAGGTTCGGCACAGTCATCATTAGAATGTGTAATTCGGCGGAACCCAACTAAGTTAAAGTCAACCCCAAAGATCATCTCAGGACAGATGGACCAAAGATCATCCTCTTGTTAACAATCGTTGGCAATCCCTCTCGTCTTTGATCTACCAGAAAACCGTTTAGCATCCGATGCCTTGTGGTGCTTTTCCATACGAAACTGTCCAAAGTCGAACCCCAAACTTCAAAATGGTCAGTGATAGAAGACTTCAAGTTCAAACCATGCAAGAATGAAAATCATGAATTTAGCAGAATACGTCTTGAAGTATGGGAATTAGTACCGTCGCCCCGATATATGTTATGGTTTAGTCGCTCTCAAGTGGATCTACAAAGTGAAACTTGATTGAATACGGTAGTGATGTACTGAAAAACAAATCTCAGTGTTCAAAGGGGATATCGCAGGATGAAGCATTAATTTTTGAAGAATCGTTACTCCAGTTGCATGATAGAGCCATCAAATCATTCATTGCCAATGCCTTGCAACCAAGAAATTATCATCTATCAGATGGCTGTCAAAACTGCTTTTCTGAATAGGTGTGATCTTCAAGAAGAAGTATTTGTCAGTCAGCCTGACAGATTTGAAGAACCGGGATAATCCTACTCACCGTAAATCGTTCTGAAGAAAGGCTCTCTTTTATGGGCTAAAGCAGGCACAAGCGCGTGGTATAGACACACTAATAAAGTTCCTTGTTACTAATAATTTCTTCAAGGTGCATAGGATCCAACGTTATTCACACGTAAAAAACAGGCAAACTATATTCTATCTTGTTTCAAATATCCGATAGATGACATCAATTTTTGCCTCGACAGATCATTAATGCGTGTCACATATTTCCAAAGAAATGAACTCCAAATTTCAGATAGTCAATGATGGGAGCAAATGTTGTTTTCTTAGGACTACAAGATTTCTCAAATCCCCGAGCATCTTTATTAACCAAGGCAAAATATGCCTCTCAGAACACTGTAAAAAAAATATGAAATGGATCTCTCCATGACCCTGTCGATACAAACCAATGGATCGATTGAAACGGGACCAAGGATCACATGGGGAAACTAGTTGACCTAATATCGTATTTAGAAGGAATGGTTGGCTCCCTAATGTACCTTACAAACCATAGACAGACCTTGTATTTGCATGTCTGCATGTGTGCTGAAGATATCAGGCAAATGCCTACCAAAAAGCATTTTGAAGCTATCAAACGTGTCCTTTCGGTACTTGAAAGGTAAGCCCCAATTAATATGGGATCTTTGGTATCCGAAAGATAACGCCATGTCACTAACAGCTTATCAATGCCGGATCATTAGGGATGTCAATGATTCAAGAAAAAAGTACGTCGGGAAGTGCTTAGTTTTTCTTAGAGATAGATTGGATACTGGTCCATCAAAGAAGCAAAGAACACTGCAATATCAACAACAAAGGCTGAATACATACGCCAACTGTCTGGGAAGTTTGTGGCTCCAAATCCTTTGGATGCGATCACAGCTCAAAGACTACAGATTTAACTTCAAATAAAATTCCTCTAGTACTGAGAGATAACAAGAGTGCCATTGCTCTTTCTGTAACAACGTCCAACCACTCTCGATCAAAACACATCTACATACTCCACCCATTCATCCGAGAGGCAAGTGAAAAATAGGGTGGTTGAACTCTACTGCGGGAAAATAAACTATCAACTTGCAGACATTCTCACAAATCATTACCAAGAGAACTGGGTGGGCTGGGGGGGGGGTTGGGGTGGGGGGGGGGGGGGTGTGGGGTGGGGGGGGTTGGGGGTTTTTTTTGAATTGCTTACTACCACCCGCCTAGGCTGAAGATTTGACCCCTCAAACTCTCAAACGTCTTCTCAAGAAGGAGAGGAGAGTAAATGCAATCCTTCGTGTACCTTTGTACATAGGCCCTTAACAAAAAAAAAAATATATAATAATCAGAATATATATATATATTAAAATAAAATAAAATTAACTAGGAAATATTTTAAGTCATTTAGAATTACTAAAAGGCTTGCCAATTACTTCACATATGCAACCGATTGATGTATGGGCATGATTACTTTATATCCAAGCAGGATGGGTGTATTGTACTAAATGCTGACGGTAGGGATGTTCCGCCTGATCATTTTCATCTCCAATCAACGACTACAGCTCCTTCAAAAGAAAACGGACGCTGTTTGAGGGGGAGAGTGAATATGAAACTATGCATCATTACACAAGGTCAAAGAGTAATTGGGAGAATCTTCCATGGTTATTTAGGAGTGTTGTATGCTATGAAAGTGTAATTATAAGATGGTTGTTGTATTCTAATGGGTAAATATTTGAAGGGGAGTTAATTTATTTTAACTCAAAGGTCCAAAGTTATCTATAGTTATAATGTTTAGGGTTTAAAAGCAATTTTCTTTTTGTTTCCTAGCCTTATTAACGAATAGGGACTAAATTGGCCAATTGCCTAAACTTAGAAGATCCTTAGAAATACTTAAAAAAAAGATGGAAACCTAAGGGACTGAATCTGCCAACTTGCAAACTTAGGATATAAAAGAGGCGACGAGTTGGTTTTTGGTCAAACTGTTCCAAATCCGGTCAAAGATAAAACACACACACACACTCACGCAACTCGCCGCCAAGAACAAAACCTCGAATCTTTGATTTCCAGTGTTTCTTGCAAAGGTATGTATCGAACCTTAATCTATATCATTTATTCTGTGTGTATATCAATGGAATCGAATGAAAACACATTAAAAAGTGTAGAAAAAATAGATCTAGGGTCGGTTTAGATGAAAATGCCAATGTAGTGTTGTAAGGCGTGATTTAGTGTGCTGGTATTGTTTCATAAGTAATATGAACTAAGTTTTGATGTGTGGTTCCAATCAAAAACAATAGTGAATGATTTGCCTATGATTCTTAATGGCGGGTTGTCGTTGAAAGTAAAAGTCTGTATGTGTGATGGAAAGAATGGTAGTGAGCGCGTTCTTTATTGCTTAGGAATGCTAGGAATGCCTTAGGATGTGATTAGATTTGACAAAGGAGGTGCGTGGTTTGAATTTTAAGAAATCTGTCCGAATGGCGAGTTGCTTATGTTTCTAGGCGGCGAGTTGGTTATTTTATTATTTTTTAATAACTTACTCAACCCGCTGGTTCCTAACGGCGGGTTGATTCACAGCGAGTTGACTAACAGCGGGTTGACTAACAGCGGGTTGACTAACAGCGGGTTGAAATAATTTTCTATTATTTTATTCCAACAGGAAAACCGCCGTCTCTCGGCGGTTTGGTCGAATATTTTTATATATTAAAAGATTCAACCCGCCCTTTTCAAATTTATTCATGGCGGTTTAGTGCCTTCCTCGCGGCGGTTTGCTCGATTCTCCTAACGGCGGGTTGGCATTCTG
>BQNB010176137.1:0-11626 GCA_026074375.1 Tanacetum coccineum
GACCTCTTTTGCTCTTTTTCTCCTCTGAAAATCGACTTTTATGGTTTAGGTATCGAGAATATGATTTAGCACACTTAAAACTCATTTTTTAGTTTTCTATCTATAAGGTCCAGAAGTCGGTTCGATACGGCATATCCAAGTATTGGATACGCTGTATTAGGGATTTCTTGGAGTAGGGACCACGCTTGATATCTTCCAGAATATTCACATACTATTTCTTGAATACGGCGTATTGAGTCTCTCTAGATACGGCGTATTGAGCTTTATCCATCTGTGGTCTTTGGTAAGTGCAGGCACGGATACGCCGTATCTTCCTTGATGGATACGGCGTATTGGTCTTCAGAATAGTAATCTTCAAAATATCTTCATTTAAGCTCCAGAATGCACGCCTTTTGCTAACTTTCACCAATTACTCCATAATTACTGCAATTCTCAAATATAAACGATTAAGTAACAATTCTTTGCAATAACTATACAAAATAGGTTAATAACATGGGATAAATGATGCTATAAAATAGACGTTATTTGATGTCATCAAATATCCCCCCACTTGAATCCTACTTGTCCTCAAGTAGCCTTTAGAAGTTTATAAAAATGTATCCCTAAGGATATTTTCTGTTAAAGCACTTATTTGATCTATTACAAGTACACAACCAAACACCTCACAAAATAGGAAGATGAAAACACTCAAATCACTCAACTAATCTATGTGGTAACATGTAACTAATTCGCTCAATTGCTTGGTCGTGACGAGTATTCTATCATAAGCTTGGCAAGGATACACATCTCCACCGCTAAAGCTAAGGAGTAACAAGTTTATAAAGGTAAATATAGGTTTTTGTATGAAAAGGCTTACGGTTGATCATTCTACAATCTTTCACCAGAAGTACCACTCTAACAAGGCAGCTGAAGCACACATACATGGCCATAATAGCAGAATAGACATGTGTGTTTGGTCACATCCTTATTCGAATTGAACCAACGGTTAGGATGAAAAATGATATAGGGTAGGAACCTTCTAACTTTCACCAAAAGTCGTAAACCAATGAGGCAGCTAAGACATGCATACATGGCCGTAACGACGGAATAGACATGCACGCTCGAACAAGTCCTCATTCGCGTAAAACCAGCGGCTAATCATTAGGTGAGAGGGAAGTAAATTGTTGTTAAATAAAAATCAAGAAACAAATAGATTAAGACTTAAGATACAAGTTGCTAGACACTTTTCCCGACCGTTACCATGATAAAGACACGACTATTTACAACGTCTTGATCATAGATCAAAAACAACAACCTAAGTTGGCGTTCCCGTAACGGTCAACTTCCTAATCATCCCAAAACTTTACATACTCTACAAGGCAAGTGGCGATATCTTCCACTTTGTACAATACTCTACATCGTTGATTTTTTAGACGTATCAACGAATAATCGATCCTTCATGTAACTCCTTCGGTAATTCTCTTTGCGAAACGATTATCTTTGAACTTTCTCTTTCTCCTCTTTTTTTTTGCATTTTTCTTATTTTTTCAATTTTGTTTTGCTAACTATTGTTCAAATCTCGGTGTAGTTTCACCATCTTCACGAGTATAATAATTCCGGATAATTCCTTCGATAGCTCTTTGTTCTTCGGATTCACCAATAATTGTGATGGTAGTAAAATCACATGAGTTTTGACTACTAATATACATTCCTATTTGCAATGTGCAAATTTCCAACCGCACCAAAGATAGAAAATGACACAAGACTCGGGAAATACAAACTTTACACTTTAAGCAACTAGCAACTGTAAATTAAACTTAATCTAACAGGGTAGGTTAAGGTGTAAGGGTGTAACGAAACAAATAGTTGGTGTAATTCCTAAAGGATTGGCTCTACGGGTTGTTCTAGTGGATCATCACTCTAAAGATGAGAGTGGAAAAGGGTTTAAACTAGAGGTTAACTAACCGGTGTAGTTAGTTAATAAGCAACATGGAAAGGCGATTTGGGTGTAATCCTAAAATTTACCAATTTAAACAAGTTACTCCAATTAAATCCATAATACTCATTATTGTGGTCTCGAATAGATATACCAAGCCAAGTTCTAATTCAAACAACATCATCGGCACACTCTTATTTTGTGGAATTTGGGTAAACAATTGAAACAGAAAGGCTGAATCCTACACAATATCTAACAAGGTTATTTGAGCGGTTATGTAACATGTAATTTCACAAAAGTATGCTTGATTTTTTTTAAATTTGAGCATAATTTAAGCATTTTATAGTGTGAAAAAATAGGACAAGTAAACATTCTAATTCCATCCCCCCACTTGAATTATACAACGTCCTCGTTGTATAGATAAAACATTAAATACGGGAAAAAAAGAATAGAATGAGAACTCCCCAGATATTTTGCTCGGTGATTCTCCAGTGGAGTTTTATTAAGCAAGAATTCCGTAGTTGACGGCCGCCTTAAGTTTCAAGACACCATACACATCAGATCATTCCAGATTTGTAAATTCTCCACCAATATTCGTCGATATTTCTTTCACGAGGTCCTGTGTAAATTCTCAGAAAACAAATGCAATTGCATCACCGATATTTCGTCATGTGTGTAGACTCCAAATAATTACCTACAAACTGTACAGAGAATTGATTACGCCATCCAAATACCCCAGGATACGCCTGTATTGATACCTGTATTAACGTTGTATTCCAATTAATGAATATGTCCGTATAACTGTAGCTGAAAATAAAGACTGAATAACTACCAGAATTTAATACGTGATTTATCTATGGGTTATGTGATACGCCGTATTGACAGTCTGTGAAGAGGGAGGGAAGGAAAGAGGGAAGGAGAGCAGACTTATACAAAATTGAAAATTACATTCCGGGTAGTCTCCCGGCAAGCACTTTTGTTTATAGCGAAGTCTTTAAGTTAGACTTTTCTTTAGCTTCTCTTCACGTTGTATCTTCATCCAATTCAACCACTACTTTTTCTTCCGCATTAATATTTCCATCGTGATACTTTTTCAACCTTTGTCTATTGACTTTAAAACTGATTCCATTTTTATTGATAATTTCCACGGTTCCATATGGATGCACAGTTTTCACAACATTCAGGCCGTACCGTTTTGATTTAAGCTTTCCAAGATGCATCTTAAATCTAGAGTTAAATAATAATACCTTGTCTCCTGCTTTGAAATCTTTATCCCCCCGAAGTCTAGAGTCATGCCATCTCTTAGTTTGTTCTTTGTAGATCTGGGTGTTTTCATATGCTTCATCTCTTAACTCATTTAACATAAGTTCCATGAAACGGTTTTTTGCCAGCATGATGTGAATCCATATTACATTGTTTTAATGCCCAATATGCTTTATGTTCGATCGCCACATGTAGGTTGACAAGCGTTTTTCCATAACCCAATCTAACAAGGGTGCATGTCCAGTAGGCGTTTTGTAGGCAGTTCTGAATGCCCATAATTCGTCATCAAGCTTTTCTGACCAATTCTTTGGGTTATACCCAACTGATCTTTCCAGAATAAAAACGTTTAATAGCTCCTATTAGGTCACTCAGTCTGTCTGTGGTTTGAGGGTGATATGCATAGAAATTTATGATCACTAGATCCATATTTTTGCGCAATGGCTTTTTCTAATTGGAGAAGTTACAAAAATGCGTCCCCCGATCACTAATCAAAGCTTTAGGAACTCCAAATCTTGCAAATAGGCTTCTCAAAAACCTAATTACAATGAGAGCATTGTTTGTAGGAAGAGTTTGAGCTTCAACCCATTTTGAGACATAATCTACTGCTACTAATATGTATTTATTCCCTTTTGAGTTTGTAAAGGGCCCCATAAAGTCTAGCCCCCATATGTCAAATACATCACATGCCTAAATGTTGTTTTTTGGCATCTCACTTCATGACGATATGTTTCCTGATCTTTGACACGCATCGAACCTAATCACATAATCTTTAGCATCTTTAAAGATGCTAGGCCAATAGAATCCAGATTCATAGACTTTCCTTTTCGTAATTGATGCACTATGATGTCCCCTAGTTGGTCCCAGAATAACAAGTCCAAGCATTCAAGGAATATTCAATTCCCAGTAACACATCTTCTCATTACATTGTCCGAGCACAGCTTGAATGCATATGGTTCGTCCTAAAAATAATTCTTAACTTGAGAGAAAAATCTTCTTCTTTTTTCAGGTGTCCAATTTTGAGGTACAATCTTTCCAACAATATAATTAACATAATCACATCAAAACCATGGTATCATCGTTTATTAAGCTCGCTATCAATATCAATCAAGATCTACGATGGGGAAATTCATTAGTTATTTCTTCCTCCGTGAAGGTTCCCAAATCTGGGTTCTCAAGTCTTGACAAATGATCTGCAGCTATAATCTCTGCCCCTTTTTTATCCTTAATCTCAATGTCAAATCCTTGGAGAAGTAGTACCCACCTAATAAGCCTTGGTTTCGCGTCCTCTTTGCTGAACAAATACTTCAAGGCAAAATGATCAGTGTAGACTACAGTTTTTGATAAGATAAGATATTAACGAAACTTATCAAAAGAGAAAACAACTACGAGAAATTCTTTTTCGGTGGTGGTATAATGCTCTTAGGCATTATTCAAAGTTTTGCTGGCATAATAAATCGGCTTGAATTTTCCATCAATTTTTTGCCCTAGAACAGCTCCAACAACGAAATCACTAGCGTCACACATCAATTCAAAGGGCACGTTCTAATTGGGAGATATTATGATAGGCGCGGTAGTTAGTTTTTCTTTCAAAATGTTAAATGCCTTTTTGCAATCATCAGAAAAATCAAACTTTGCGTCTTTCATCAGAAGCTGGGTCATTGGTTTAGAGATCATGGAGAAGTCTTTTATGAACCTTCGGTAAAATCCAGCATGCCCCAGAAAACTTCTAACTCCTTTTACGTTAGTTGGGTATGGTAATTTAGCTATCACATCGATTTTGGCTCTATCAACTTCAATTCCAGCTCTAGAAATTTTATGTCCTAAAACTATCCCTTCTTTTACCATAAAATGGCATTTTTCCCAATTTAGCACAAGGTTGGTTTCTTCACATCTAGCAAGCATTCTATCTAAATTAGCTAGACAACAATCAAAAGAGTTACCAAATACCGAGAAGTCGTCCATGAAAACTTCCATAAAGTCTTCCACCATGTCGTGGAAGATAGCCGTCATGCATCTTTGAAAAGTGGCAGGAGCATTACATAATCCAAACGACATTCGTCGGTAAGCGAAAGTCCCATAAGGACAGGTGAAGGTAGTCTTTTCTTGATCCTCCGGAGCGATTGGTATTTGGAAGAATCCTGAAAATCCATCAAGAAAACAGTAGTATTCATTCCCACATAAACGTTCTAACATTTGGTCAATGAAAGGAAGAGGAAAATGGTCTTTTCGAGTTGCATCATTAAGTTTACGGTAATCGATGCACACCCTCCATCCAGTAACTGTGCGAGAAGGGATTAATTCATTATTATCATTCAAAACTACAGTCATCCCTCCCTTTTTGGGCACAACGTGAATAGGGCTAACCCATGAACTGTCTGAAATTAGATAAATTAGCCCGAAGCAATAGCTAACAATTTCATTTTTTTACGACATCTTGGACTTTAGGATTTATAGACGCCTTTAGTTGGATACCGGTTGTATCATCTTCCATGAAAATATTGTGAGTAAAGTATTGACGACTGATTCCCTTGCTGTCTGATTATTTTCCAAGCAATTGCCCTTTTTCGTCTCTCCAATACTTGTAGAAGTGAAATTTTCTCTTTTTCAGACAATTTGGATGAGATAATAATGGGAAGGGATTTGTCTCCATGAAGGTATGCGTATTCTAAGTGTTGAGGCAAATTCTTCAACTCTGGTTTCTTCTCATCAACTTTGTTAGCACTGGCTGAATAAAGGTGTTTGCTTTTAACATCATCGCATTTTGTAGTTCCCTGCGTAACATGTATAAAGCTTATTAGCATAGTCGATACACTATTGAGTATTCCTTTCCTTATCATAACAAGAACCATCGTTTTTCCTATTGCTACTGGCAGATTCACAGCATTCTAGGTCTGATGGATGAATAGATTTTTCCAGTCCCCTCGACAAAAATGAATCAGGTTCATCATTTTCCAGTAGTTCCTAAGCTTCTTCGTTGATCATGTCATCCAAATCATCAATCCCATATCATTCATCGTCTTCAATGGTTGGTCTTTTAATTGATTAGTCTACGTCAAATATCACTTCATCATCCCCCACTCTTAGTGTTATTTTCTAATTGAATACGTCAATCATAGCTCGAGCGGTTTCCAAAATTGGTCTTCTTAAAATTATAAAAACTCTTGAGTCTCGAGCATATCTAGGATGACGAAATCTATGGGAAGGATGAATTTATTCACTTTAATGAGTCTGTTTTTTATTATTCCTCTCGGGTATTAGATCGACCTATCTGCAAGTTCCAAAATCATTCTAGATCCTTTGGTACTCTCCAAACCATTCAGTACATCGTTGTAGGGAATTAAGCTTATGCTACACCCTAAGATCTGCTAATGCAGTTATCAATATTTACTTGGCTAATGTCGTACGAATAGTAAAACTCTTGGGTCTTTCTCCTTTGATGGAAGCTTTTTTAACAATATGGCAGAGCATCTCTCGTTCATAGTGATTTTGCAAGCTTCTTCCATCTACTTATTAGTTTAGCACACCCTTCAGAAATTTTGGCATACTTTGGCATTTGAGCTAATGATTCAATGAAAGGCAAATTGATGTGGAGTTGCTTCAGGTTTTCTAGAAAACTTCTTCTGTTGAGCCTCATCTTTTTATTTTCTTAATCTTCTGGGGAAAGGAACTAGTGGTTTTTGTACTTCATTTGATGGCTGAACATGTTCACTAGTCATCTGAGGTTGGTCATTAGCGAGGACATCGTTCAATCCGACTGCTTTTTTTGAGTTCACTACTAGAGGTTCTTTTGGTAGTACATTGACGTTGTTATCGTGAACATCTTGAGTCATGGTTTTTCCACCTTAACATCGCAATCTACCTTTGGAATGTTATTTATTTCTTTTAATAACTCTTGTACCCCGAATCTGAGCTCAATTAGTGAATTATTCCTTTCTTTAAACAAGAGCTCGTTGGTAGTTTGTAAGTCATAGATGAATGCCCTCATCTCCTCGTGTTCTCATTTTCCTTCGTCAATGAACTTTTTTAACATTTCTTCCATTGTTAGGCTTCTTTCCGGGTAGTTAAAATGATATGGACAGAGTTTGAATTATGTTCCTGAAAAGTAATACATGATGCAAAGTAAAGCTATTTTAGAAAAATAAATTTCTAAAAATAATCAATACGCCGTATACAATGAGTCAAAAACATCGTATAGCTGATCAGACTGGATATGCCGTATCTAATGGACGTAGATACGCCGTATCGTTCTATCAAAAAACGATTAAAATAAACAATTAAATATGCAGAATAATACACTAATCTAAATTACACTACTCCTAATGGTTAGATCTAATCTAATGTTAAAAACCAAAATATCAAATAAAAATCAAGATTAATTTTCACTCTCCGGCAGCGGTACCAAAAAACTTGATGTGTCGTTGTGTGGTGTATATTTTATGTATCAAGTTTTACTATTTATTTTATCCGACTATACCTAAAGAACAACCCTTTTAACGGGCAGTATACCAGGTCAGATGGAGTTTCGTGGTAAGTAGGGTATCGATCACTGAGAGTGGAAGTTAACTCTTAATTCTACTAGTATCTTATCTATCTAGCTTTAATACTAATCTAACCTAATTATTCTAATTAAACCTAAACTAACGCAAAGGGGAATTTTCAGCCTAAGAGACTGACACTAGTTTAGTTCTAATTATCCTAAGGCATGGCGAATAACGCAACACAAGTGATTAACAAAGATAGGGAAGTGGTCAAATCTTAGGAAAACGTATTAGCCAGTTTAATCTAATAATATGCCTTGATTGTCTATTCGTGCAATGATTGTATTAATTCGTTGGTGGTATATCATTCCAAAGTATAGGTGACTTCCCCTAGTACTCGAGGTTTTGTCACTTAGTTAATCCCTGTCAACAATTAACCTAAACACCGCATAAAGCTCACACCGTAATTATAATTTATCCTAGGAAACTAATTGGTGTTATATGAATCCTAGCTCCATATAGGCTTTAACCACTTACTGCTTAATGGACATTCATATACTAGTAGTCCCACACCACGGTTTAAATACCTATGGAAACAGGACGTTTATTGTAATCCTTAAGTCACCAGGCGTAGTCTTACCCTATCCACTTAATCCCATAAATCGAAACCATGGTTTTTCTATTGTTTATCCTAATTTATTCTAGCTATATAAAAACGCTTTATAATGTTTCATCTCGGACTTCATAGCTACGCCAAACAACACCGAAAGTTGTAGCGCATTATAAATAATAAATATGTAGCACTCGACCATTGAATGATAGAAAAAAAAAACCCCCCCCCCCCACAATTTAAAAATTAAGCACATAAACGGGTATGAAGTGATAAAAATTGTAAATACAAATAATGTCTAAAAACGTTATTTATATTTTTTGACCTCACAACGTTTTGATAATAACAAAATGTAAAAACGTTTACGATAAAATTTAACATTTACAAATTATTAATTATAAAATTCCATTTCTAAGATTAGTGATCACTTAAGGTATGAACAAACAAAATCATTAACATGATTAGTGATCAAGAAAATATTTTTCTCTCAACTATTACATTTTTAGAAAATATTTTCACAAAATTAATTATACAAAATATTTTCTAATTAAAATAAAAGTTTTATTAAAAACATAAAATTTAAAATTTAAATTTCCCCCCCAAAATAGATACTTCTATACCAGATACAACCTTCCCCATAAAAAGACAAAAAAGGGAGCGGAGTCTAGGTGGCGGCCCCCTTATAGGCCTGGCGGCCCCCTTATATATATGGGACCGCCAGGACCGCCACCAGTTATCGTTAATTTTCCCTGTCTATAAATACTGGTCCACCCCTTGCTAAAAATCATTCATCTTTGCATGAAATTTTTCAGTCTCTTCTTTCTCTCTCTAAAACTTCTTTCTCTCACTAAAACTCTTGATCACTAACATACTTAGATCTTGTTTCAAGTGATCTAATCTCTTCTTCTCATCACTTCACTCTCCATGCAAGTGCAAGTTAAGAAACACTAGAAATCGACAAGAAACGAATTGTAATTAGTGATCTTTCCTCTTTTGCTCTAGTCCAAATCGTCAATTGTAATTTCTTGTGTATTTGTGTGATTCCCAGATATTGTGTAGATCGATAGTGTAGATCTTGTCAGTGTATTACTTGTGAAGTGGTAGATTGGTTCTAGCTAAGATTAGGACTCGACATTTAGCTTAGTGTCGGAAAATAACGTAAGCGACGTGTAAACGGTTTTCTCCGCCTAAAGGGAGCTTGTTGACATAGTGAAATCTCGATTCGGATACTCGGGGAGTGGAGTAGGGCGAAGAGGTGCTTCGTAGCCGAACCACTATAAAATCTTGGTGTCTTGGTTTGGTTGTTTCTTTCCTTATCTCTTTACATTATTATTGTTGTTATTTAGTTTTCGTTTAGATAGTTATTGCTTGTTCATATTGTGATTTGATTGAACATATAACTCAGATCTATACATTTTTAAAAGTAAACTTTTAAAACGCAAAACAAACGTGTAAACTATTCAACCCCCCCTTCTAGTTTCTACAATTGGTATCAGAGCAAGGTCACTCAAGATTTTTAAAATATGATGTATTTTAAAGCTTGGATCGATCTATAGATTCCGACAAATATCTAGAAGGACAATCTATGCAAAGACCACCACTCTTTGAAAGCGATAGTTTTATTTAATGAAAAAATAGATTCGAGACATATGTTATATCAAAAGATCTAGATCTTTAGCATGTTATTACCAATGGTGATTTTTAACCTATTGTACAAAATCCAGAAACCAAATTAGATGAGGTTATCCCTTTTGAAAAACAAACCGATGATCTCAAAAAGAGACTTGCGAAAAATAATGAAGCAAAAATGGTTATTTACAATGCTTTGCCAAGAAAAGAATATGAAAGAATTTTCATGTGTAACACGGCAAATGAAATTTAGAAAACTTTGTTAATCACCCATCAAGGTAATAGCCAAGTCAAAGATAATAAGATCGACCTTTTGGTTCAACAATATGAACAATTCGTCATTTCCGAAGACGAATCTATAGATAGTGATTTTGCTAGATTTAATACTATTATTACTAGTCTTAAAGCTCTTGATGAAGGTTATTCTAGTAAGAACTACGTAAGGAAGTTTCTTAGAGCTCTACATCCTAAATGGAGAGCAAAGGTCACGGCGATTGAAGAGTCGAAAGACTTAACGTCACTATCTCTTGATGAACTAATCGGGAACCTCAAAGTTCATGAAATGATCATCAAGAAAGATTCTGAAATAGTCAAAGCAAAAGTTGAAAGAAAATCTATTGCTTTAAAGGCTAAGAAAGAATCTAGTGATGAAGAGTGTTTGACTTCTGGTAGTGAAGACGAAGAGTACGCCATGGCGGTAAGAGACTTCAAGAAGTTCTTTAAAAGAAGAGGTAGATTCGTGAGACAACCTCGGAACGACAAAAAGGCATTCCAAAGAAGTCGTGATGACAAGAACGGTAAAGGTGATATGATGTAGTGGAACAAAACGAGATAACACAAATCGACCCTGTTGATTCACACGAATACCAGGATTGATTCTTCTAACAATCGTTGATTCACACGAATACCGATTATTAGGATAAATTTAGCAAACGGCCAAAATTAGACTTTTTATATTTCTTGAACTGAATAGCTAGGGTTACAATACAATTATTAAATAGGAAAGCAAAACTGAAACGGGCCTTTAAGGTTTGCTTTGTCGATCGTTATTTTGGATAAGACCTTACATTTTCTTTTGGGTACGTAACGTCTTGCATGAGTTTTCTTGTACGAGTTCGTTTGATTTTATTTTGAGTATATGGTTCCTGGTATTTTCTTTCGTTTTCAAACAATAGAATTGTGTTAGAGTCTGTACGGTGTTTTACTTGTTTGAGTAACATATTTTATAATTGATGTCTAATTATAAAAACCATATGGAAGTATTGTGTTGGTGTTTGGAGAAAACTGTGTATAAAATAATCTTTGTTGATAGATTTTATTTTTTTATAAAAAGCAAGTTTAAAAGCGATTCATAGTGGTAAGGTAAGATACACCATTAGATAACCATCTCTAGATGTTTATGACAACAGAATAAATTTTTCAAAGATTACATTTAAGACAATTTTATTTATTATTTAAAATAATTTTTATACTTAAAGTGACTTCTTCATTTTAAATTGATTTTTATAAAAATATTATTTAATTTGGTCTTTCGAGTAAAGTCGATAATTGGTATAAAAATTTATGTCTTTCATATTGATTTTTTATGTGTTCTTTTGTCGTGGTACGCCTGTTGATTTTTTTTGTTCGCGTGTTCACTCGGTACATATACATATCCTTTCTTTTAAAGGATTCTTATGTCATTTGATCCACGTCTATTTTCATATGTGGAATCTCCTATATGCATTCTAG
>BQNB010176141.1:0-13091 GCA_026074375.1 Tanacetum coccineum
TATGTTCAAACCCCTACATGCCTTCAGTGATAGCTATGGCAGTGGTTCTTTCTTTAACAACCTTGTCAAAGCCAGTAAGATGGTATTTAAGTTTCTTCAAACTCGTATTTACCATACTTAATTTATGAAGTTTTTTGGAACCTTTACTTTGGTGGGTGTACAAGAAGGACAAGGGTCTGAATAATTCAATAAATTCTGAGTCCAAAAGGCTTGTTTAGTAGATAATTCAGTTTGTAGAACAAATTGTTGTTCAAAATCTTGAGAAATTTTGTTAAGAGTAGCATAATCAATTGGTTTAGTATTAACTTTGTTTTCTAAAACCATTGGATCTTGTTGTTTTAAAAGCATGTTAGAACGACTCTCTTTACTAAGCATTAGAGTCTCTTTAGAATCAGGAATCTCAATCGTATAAGTATTCAGATTGACATTACCATCATAAAGCTTGGGTTCCAACTGCTAAGCTCATTTAAGATAATATAGATTTTGAAAACCTATGGCTTATTTAGTGGAGTGATCATAGAAAAACTTTGGTTTTGTCAACATATGAACAGTTTGCGCTGATTGATCTCTTTTATAAACAATATTATCAAGATGCTGATCCTGTTTTCTAAAGCAATTTCTCTATCAATATTTCTATATTCTTCTTTCTTAAAATAATTTTTGAGAACTATAACAGTTTTCATTAATGATTCTTTTTCTTGTAATTGTTCAGAAAGAGTTTGTTTAAGACTATCAATCTTGGCATTCTGTTCATGTGAATCTAAAAACTTATCTTTACTCGTTATTTCAACATTTTGTCCTTCTTTCAACACTTTTATTTATTCTTTATATATTTCAAGCTCAGCTATTAAAGTATCATTGACACTTTTATTGTTCAGATTAGTTTGAGTGTAGTTAACTACTTGGGTTTTTAGTTGTTCAATCACATATAAGATTACTACATCTTGTTATGCAAAGGAAATATAATTCTAAATAGTTGCCTACTGTGTTTCTTGCAAATACTGAGAATAAGGAATGATATTACTATAACTGGTTATTCCAGTCTCTGAATGATTCACAACACTAGACTGTTCAAAAGACGGCATCACCTGCACATCTTGATTTGTTATATTATTAACATTATCTAGATTGTGTACCTTAGTGAGAGCATTGAACTAAAACAAGACAAATTTGCCATGAGAGAAACTTGGGCAGTGTTGAGTTCATCACAATCAGAGTCAAATGCATCTAAATCATTGGCTTGATAAGCAGCATTGTGAGTAATGATAGTCTGTGTGTTTTGAAATTCTAGAACTCATGGATCTACTAGTAACGCTAGCTCCTCCTCATGTAGAACTTGACCATTTGCTTGAGCTTGTAAAAGCAACACTTTATCCTTAAACCATGAATCATCCCTTTTTCATTTAGGTTTAGTACATTGCGTGTACATGTGTCCTTCCCCTTTGTAGTTGTAATAGATAACGTCCCTCTGTTTCCCAGAATTACTTATACTTGTTCCTGGAGTGTAGGTCCTAGTAGTACCCGAAGCAAAAGAAACTTGTCTCCCCTGAACTGGTTGTAAAGTTATTCTTTCATCATTGATGGTAGCTTGTTGTTTGGGGTTTGACAATTCCTTAGCTAGTTGTTGGTAGTAGGAAAGCGAGAGGTGACGACAGATGTAAAAAATGACATCATATGATTAATGACATCAATGAGGTCATTACCATGCTTAAACACTAAAATGTTTAGAGCTAATTCTTGTAGGTAAAATTCAAGTTGTTGTTGTTGATGAACTGTGGGAGCATATTCCAATTAAGTGATTGATGGTTGTGGAGAATAAACATTGTGGTGAACAGATGAATGATAATGATTGGATGTATAAGTGATTGAAAGAGGTGTAGATGGTTGATTGGTTGAGTAATGATGAGATTATAAGGTGATCCATACTGTTGAGATTGATATGGTGACACTTATGGTTGAAATTGAGAGTTCTGAAATGAGTTCTGATGAGTTGGATAAGGAGACTGGGTCATCTGATGGATTGCAACCAAAATAAGCAGATCTGAGTTGCATTTATGTAATAAACAGACTTCATTCGCATGAAATTCGTGTTGTTCCAAGTAAGCATGAATCTGATCAATATTAGTTGTGTGCAAATCCCGAACCAGTTTGACATCAGTCACAAATTTGCTTCACTCAGTAGGAAGAGTGTTTAAAAACTTGGTGTTTACTTGAAATTGTTCTAGTTTCACATTGTAGATGTTCAAGTCATTGAGTAGTAGTGAAAATCTCAAGTAAAAGTCACGTAGTATTTCTCCTTTCTTATAAGCAAACTTATCAAATTGATCATATAGTTCACACTCTCATTCTTGCTTTGTTAAGGAAGTTCCTTGCATGAGAAGTTGAATTCTTTCCCAAAGATCCTTGGCGACTCTATGATGGCTAACAAGTGCATAGATTTCAATAGGTAAACCTTGGAGAATGATATTTGTAGCCTTGACATCACAATCAGCTTGAATTGCATCAGCAACGGTCAATTTAGTAATAAATATCACATATTGCATCTCTATCTAATATTTAAAGGATCTTTAAGTACCATTTGTAAGTGATATAGGGAAAGATATGTCACATCATGTGACTTTTATATAAAATAATTTGTAATGATTATACTTTTTTACTAGTTTTCTAGCAGCAATAAAATATAAAAAATTATCAATAATTAATATCATATATTGTATCTCTATCTGATGTTGTAAAAATTTATAATTACAAGTTCTAAATGTTATAAAGCAAACTATTTCATGTCATTTGAAGTTTTTATTTAACAATTATTGAAAATCATACTTTTTTACAATTTTTTCCATTAGCAATTAGATATAAAAAATTGTTAATAATAAATATTTAATATCGTATCTTTATATGATGTTTAAAGATGTTTAATTTTAAGTTGTAAGTGATATATAGCACACTATGTCACATCATATGACTTATATATATTTAATAATAAGTTAAAACCATACCTTTTACTTGTCTTTTAAGTATAATTTAAATATAAAAAATAACATTAGTAAATATCAGATATTGTATCTCTATATTTTGTTTCAAGAATATTTGGTTACAAGTTCTAAATGATATAAATCAAATTATCTCGCGTCATATGATTTTATATTTACTAATAATAAGTGAAAATCATACTTTTGACTAGTTAATCCAGTAGCAATTAAATATAAAAAAATTACTAGTAGTTAACATAAGATAATGTATATCTCTTAAATCTGTTAACAATGTTTATTTATTAGTTCTAAGTGATATAGAGCAAACTATGTCACATCATGTGACTTTTATACCTAATAATTAGTGAAAATCATACTTTTTACTGGTTTTTAAGTAGAAATTAAATATAAAAAAGTTATAGGTAATTAATATCAGATATTGTATCTTTATCAGATATTTTTTGATATTTAAATATAGGTTGTAAGTGATATAGAGCAAAGTAATAGAGCTCATGTGACTTTTATATTTAATAATAAGTGAATTTTTTTACCTATCACTGGTTTTCTATTAGCAACAAAATATAAAAATTATCAGTAACTAATATTAGACATTACATTGGATACGCAAGTCACAGGGTGTCCAAGCATGATGTGTTCTCCTGAAAAAGAATCGTTACAGTAACCTATGTTAAAGTTATGAAGTGGTATGACTACGGGTATTTGGAAGATTTTAAAGTTCGATGAGAAGACCGGACACTTCACAAGTTCAAGGAAGGTGACTTCCTAAACCTTAATCTGCATGATATTGAAGATAAGCTACTTCTCTTGGTTCAGAAGTAAATCTCAAATCTTGAAAGAGATGGTCATCTTCGAGTTAAATGTGGCATTACGGATGTTCACCAGACGTGTTTTCGATCAGAAGCGGGTCGAAGATCTTCAACTAGGAGTCGAAAGCTACCAAAAGAAACTAAATATCACCAGTCCTGAGACTTTCAGATCTGACATCTCCGACATGACCCCATACACTGCATACAATAACCCTTAAGGAATCATCTATCAAGACAAGTAGAAACAGATTGATGTGCTCCGATGAACTCTACATGTTCTGTGATGGGACGCTCACATCTATCAGAATGGTTCTTCATGATATTGCTTCTAACCTGAGGATGGAGTACTTTCCAAAGAGAAGATGCAGTGAACGAGACATGACAAGGTCTCGCATCATGATCAAGAAGATCGATAAGCGGCTCTATAAGAGAAGGTTAATGAGGAATTTGGAGAAATTCATTGGTGACAGAGAATATGGGGAAGACCTCAAGCTGCTGGAACGAACAATATGACTTTGTCATGTTTTGTCTTATCTCATTTCAGGACATTCTCTCGTATATACTAAAACTTATGAATATGTGAATAAATGGTGTAGACTAATAGTATTAGGCAAATATCGTGTTTGAGTACGATTTTTCAAGAATTTCTTAGTAAATTCAAAATTTTCAAATTAACGTACTCAAACACCATATTATACCCTCATAATTTGAGGGGGAGCATTAACATGTTCCATATATGACTTGTTAATAATAAGAACCTTTTTCTCTCCGAATGCATTTATATTTAAATCAATTAATAATCAAAATATTAAAAGATTTAACATTTTTGATAAGGGAGAAAATGTGATTAAAATATATAACTTGTAAAAAGTAATCTTAATGACTCTAGTGCAGCTTCTTCCTCAAATGTGCTAAACATTTTTGAATATCGATGCATATATGTAGGGGGAAATTTTCAAAGTAAAACCGTCGAGGTACTAAATGTTTTGATTTATATCACAATGCACCTCGATCGATGTTTTTCAAATGGTTTTAAGGCTGTGATATAAAGTAAACTATCTTTTAAGTAGATGTTCAAGTCATTGAGTAGTAGCGAAAATCTCAAGTAAAAGTCACGTAGTGTTTCTCCCTTCTTATAAGCAAACTTATCAAATTGATCATATAGTTCACACTCTCGTTCTTGCTTTGTTAAGGAAGTTCCATGCATGAGCAGTTGAATTCTTTCCCAAAGATCCTTGGCGACTCTATGATGGCTAACAAGTGCCTAGATTTCAGTAGGTAAACCTTGGAGAATGATATTTGTAGCCTTGACATCACAATCAGCTTGAATTGCATCAGCAGCGATCAATTCAATAATAAATATCAGATATTACATCGCTATTTAATGTTTAAAGGATCTTTAAGTACCATTTGTAAGTGATAAAGGGCAAGCTATGTCACATCATGTGACTTTTATATAAAATAGTTTGTAATAATTATACCCTTTTACTAGTTTTCCAGCAGCAATAAAATATAAAAAATTATCAATAATTAATATCATATATTGTATCTCTATCTGATGTTGTAAGAATGTATAATTACAAGTTCTAAATGTTATAAAGTAAACTATTTCATGTCATTTGAAGTTTTTATTTAATAATTATTGAAAATCATAGTTTTTTACAATTTTTTCCATTAGCAATTAGATATAAAAAATTGTTAATAATAAGTATCTGATACCGTATCTTTATATGATGTTTAAATATGTTTAATTTTAAGTTGTAAGTGATATATAGCACACTATGTCACATCATATGACCTATATATATTTAATAATAAGTTAAAATCATACCTTTTACTTGTCTTTTAAGTATAATTTAAATATAAAAAATAACATTAGTAAATATTAGATATTGTATCTCTATATTTTGTTTCAAGAATATTTGGTTACAAGTTCTAAATGATATAAATCAAATTATCTTGTGTCATATGATTTTATATTTACTAATAAGTGAAAATCATACTTTTGACTAATTAATCCAGTAGCAATTAAATATAAAAAAATTACTAATAGTAAATATAAGATAATGTATATCTCTTAAATGTGTTAACAATGTTTATTTATTAGTTCTAAGTGATATAGAGCAAACTATGTCACATCATGTGACTTTTATACCTAATAATTAGTGAAAATCATACTTTTTACTTGTTTTTTAGTAGAAATTAAATATAAAAAAATTATAGGTAATTAATATTAGATATTGTATCTTTATCAGATTTTTTTTTGATTATTTAAATATAGGTTGTAAGTTATATAGAGCAAAGTAATATTGCTCATGTGACTTTTATATTTAATAATAACTGAAAATCATACCTTTCACCAGTTTTCTAGTCGTAATTAAACATAAAAAATTATTAGTGATTAATATCAGATATTGCATCTCTATCTAATGTTTAAAGGATTTTTACGTACCAGTTGTAAGTGATATAAAGCAAGCTATGTCACATCATGTGACTTTTATATAAAATAATATGTAATAATTATACTTTTTACTAGTTTTCCAGCCGCAATAAAAAATAAAAAGTTATCAATAATTAATATCATATATTATATTTCTATCTGATGTTGTAAAAAAATTTAATTACAAGTTCAAAATGTTATAGAGCAAAATTTATTATTAACAATTTTTTTTATATCTAATTGCTAATGGAAAAAATTGTAAAAAGGTATGATTTTCAATAATTATTAAATAAAAAATTCACATGACATGAAATAGTTTGCTCTATAACATTTAGGACTTGTAATTAAAAATTCTTACAACATCAGATAGAGATAGAATATGTGATATTAATTATTGATAATTTTTTATATTTTATTGCTGCTGGAAAACCAGTAAAAAGTATAATTATTACATATTATTTTTTAAAAAAGTCACATGATGTGACATAGCTTGCCCTATATCACTTACAATTGGTATGGAAAGATCCTTTAAACTTTCGATAGAGATGCAATATCTGATATTAATTACTGATAATTTTTTATGTTTAATTGCTACTAGAAAACCAGTGAAAGATATGATTTTCACTTATTATTAAATATAATAGTCACATGAGCTATATTACTTTGCTCTATATTAATTACAACCTATATTTAAATATCTAAAAAAATAACTAATAAAGATACAATAAAAGATATTACTTACCTACAATTTTTTATATTTAATTTCTACTCAAAAACCAGTAAAAATTATGATTTTCTCTAATTATTAGGTATAAAAGTCACATGACGTGACATAGTTTGCTCTATATCACTTAGAACTAATAAATAAACATTGTTAACGCATTTAAAAGATTTACATTATCTTATGTTAACTACTAGTAAATTTTTATATTTAATTGCTACTGGAAAAACTAGTAGAAAGTATGATTTTCACTTATTAGTAAATATAAAATCACATGACCTGAGATAATTTGATTTATATCATTTAGAACTTGTAACCAAATATTCTTAATATCATTATAAAGAGATACAATTTCTAATATTTACTAATGTTATTTTTTTATATTTAAATTATACTTAAAAGACAAGTTAAAAAGTATGATTTTAACTTATTATTAAATATATCTAAGTCATATGATGTGACATAGTGTGCTATATATCACTTATAACTAATAATTAAACATCTTTAAACATCTTATAAAGATACGGTATCAGATATTTATTATTGACAATTTTTTATAACTAATTGTTAATGGAAAAAATACTAAAAAGGTATAATTTTCAATAATTAGTAAATAAAAAATTCATATGACGTGAAATAGTTTGCTCTATAACATTTAGAACTTGTAATTAAAAATTCTTACAGCATCAGATAAAGATAAAATATATGATATTAATTATCGAAATTTTTTTATATTTTATTGCTGCTAGAAAACCTGTAAAAAGTATAATTGTTACATATTATTTTCTATAAAAGTCACATTATATGGCATAACTTGCCCTATATCACTTACAACTGGTATTTAAAGATCCTTTATACATTAGATAGGGATGCAATATCTGATATTACTTACTGATAATTTTTTTATGTTTAATTGCTACTAGAAAACCAGTGAAAGGTATGATTTTCACTTATTATTAAATATAAAAGTCACATGAGCTATATTACTTTTCTCTATATCACTTAAAACCTATATTTAAATATCCAAAATATATATGATAAAGATACAATATCTAATATTAATTCCTATAATTTTTTTATATTTAATTTCTACTAAAAAACCAGTAAAAAGTATGATTTTCACTAATTATTAGGTATAAAAGTCACATGATGTGACATAGTTTTCTCTATATCACTTAGAACGAATAAATAAACATTGTTAACACATTTAAGAAATATATATTATCTTATGTTAACTACTAGTAACTTTTTTATATTTAATTGCTTTTATATTGAATTGCTACTGGAAAAATTAGCAGAAAGTGTGATTTTTACTTATTAGTAAATATAAAATCGCATGACGTGAGATAATTTGATTTATATCATTTAGAACTTGTAACCAAATATTCTTAAAACATTATATAGAGATACAAAATCTGATATTTACTAATGTTATTTTTATATATATATATATAATTAAAAGACAATAAAAAAGTATGATTTTAACTTATTATTAAATATATATAAGTCATATGATGTGACATAGTGTGCTATATATCACTTATAACTTAGAATTAAACATCCTTAAACATCATATAAAGATACGGTATTAGATATATATTATTGACAATTTTTTTATATCTAATTGCTAATGGAAAATATAGTAAAAAGGTATAATTTCCAATAATTAGTAAATAAAAAATTCACATGACGTCAAATAGTTTTCTCTATAACATTTAGTGCTTGTAATTAAAAATTCTTACAGCATCAGATAGAGATATGATATATGATATTAATTATTCAGAATTTTTTATATTTTATTGTTGCTGGTAAACCAATAAAAAGTATAATTATTACATATTATTTTCTATCAAAGTCACATTATGTAACATAGCTTTCCCTATATCACTTACAACAGGTATGTAAAGATCCTTTAAACATTAGATAGAGATGCAATATCTGATATTACTTACTGATAATTTTTTATGTTTAATTTATACTATAAAACCAATAAAAGGTATGATTTTCACTTATTAGTAAATATAAAAGTCACATGAGCTATATTACTTTGCTTTATATCACTTAAAACCTATATTTAAATATCCAAAAAATATTTGATAAAGATACAATATCTAATAATAAGTACCTATAATTTTTTTATATTTAATTTCTACTAAAAAACAAGTGAAAAGTATGATTTTCACTAATTATTAGGTATAAAAGTCACATGATGTGACATAGTTTACTCTATATCACTTAGAACTAATAAATAAACATTGTTAACAAATTTAAGAAATATACTTTATCTTATGTTAACTACTAGTAACTTTTTTGTACTTAATTGCTACTGGAAAAACTAGTAAACAGTATGATTTTTACTTATTAGTAAATATAAAATCGCATGACGTGAGATAACTTGATTTATATCATTTAGAACTTGTAACCAAATATTCCTAAAACATTATATAGAGATACAAAATCTGATATTTACTAATGTTATTTTTTTATATTTAAATATATACTTAAAAGATAAGTAAAAAAGTATGATTTTAACTTATTATTAAATATATATAAGTAATTTTATGTGACATACTATGCTATATATCACTTACAACTTATAATTAAACATCCTTAAACATCATATAAATATACGGTATCAGATTTTTATTATTAACAATTTTTTATATCTAATTGCTAATGGAAAAAATAATAAAAAAGTATGATTTTCAATAAATTATTAAATAAAAAATTCACATGACGTGAAATATTTGCTCTATAACATTTAGAACTTGTAATTAAAAATTCTTACAACATCAGATAGAGGTACAATATATGATATTAATTATTGATAACTTTTTATATTTTATTGCTGCTTGAAAACGAGTAAAAAGTACAATTATTAAATATTATTTTATATAAAAGTCACTTGATGTGATATAGCTTGCCCTATATCTCTTTCAACTGGTACTTAAAGATCCTTTAAACAGTAGATATAGATGAAATATCTGATATTAACTACTGATAATTTTTATGTTTAATTGCTACTTGAAAACCAGTGAAAGGTATGATTTTCACTTATTATTAAATATAAAAGTCACATGAGCTATATTACTTTGCTCTATATCACTTATAACTATATTTAAATATCCAAAAAAGATTTGATAAAGATACAATATCTAATATTAATTACCTATAATTGTTTTGTATTTAATTTCTAAATAAAAACAAGTAAAAAGTATGATTTTCATTAATTATTAGGTAAAAAAATCACATGACGTGACATAGTTTGCTCTATATCACTTAGAACTAATAAATAAACATTTTTAACACATTTAATAGATATACATTATCTTATGTTAACTACTAGTAACTTTTTTATATTTAATTGCTACTGGAAAAACTAGTAGAAAGTATGATTTTTACTTATTAGTAAATATAAAATTGCATGACCTGAGATAATTTGATTTATATCATTTAAAACTTGTAACCAAATATTCTTAAAACATTATATCGGGATACAATATCTCATATTTACTAATTTTATTATTTTATATTTAAATTATACTTAAAAGACGAGTAAAAAATTATGATTTTAACTTATTATTAAATATATAAGTCATATGATATGACATTGTGTGCTATATGTCACTTATAACTTATAATTAAACATCCTTAAACATCATATAAGGATACAGTATCAGATATTTATTATTAATAATTTTTATATCTAATTGCTAATGGAAAAAATAATAAAAAGTATGATTTTCAATAATTATTAAATAAAAAATTCACATGATGTGAAATAGTTTGTTGGGATTCTTGATTTGATGAGACAAAATAAATAAAAGAATGAAACAAAAGGACTAAATCTGGCAACTATGTTTAGTTTCCTTGTATAATTAAATGTCTTTTATGAGCATTTAATTAGTCTTTTAGTTTGACTACAAATTAATGATTGGGAAGTTACAAGATGTAACTTAAATGTGTGATGATATGTTACAAAAGTGATAATTAATGTCATTAATTATCATATTAATGATAATTAATGTCATTAATGTGTTTTATTAGAATTCCTTTGTAACGTCTTATGGTCTCTATTATATAAAGAGATCATAGACATAGGTTTTACATACATCCAGAAACATAGAGCTCTCCAATGAGAGTCGTCTAGCAAAGGGGTGTGTGTGTGTGCATAATAGATAGAAAACGTGTTGTTTGAGTGGGTTTACACGTCCCACAAAATAGTTAGTTTATTAGTTAGTAATCCCAAATTATAGTGTTTGGGGTAAAGGTGGAATCTTCAATAATAAAACCTTGTTTGATAATATTACTTTCTTATTATTCCGCTGCGTGATTCAATATTATCTATAAAATTGATCCTAGATGAGCTTAAAAGATTCTCAACACTCTTTTACTTATTCGGTTATCTTATAACAATGTGATTGCTTTTAAGAATATTGTGAGTTTATAGCCCCATGTTTTTACTCGTTTTACATATATTTTGGGGTGAGAACATGCTTGTTTACAAATGCATTTACATGGTTGATTACATGTTTGGTTTATATACCCATTTATACATCTCGCGAGGAGATACAATACTTGGTTTAGTTTTTGAACGTAAACACATACTATACTTTTATGATTACGGATTAGCTCAGGTTGTATGTTACAAAGTAATTCAATGCTGAGGGTGTCCAGGTAGGGGCATCCAGTGTAGGCACACGTAAAGTAATTCAATGCTGAGGGTGTCCAGGTAGGGGCATCCGGTGTAGGCACATGTAAAGTAATTCAATGATGAGGGTGTCCAGGTGGGGGCATCCGGTGTAGGCACATGTAAAGTAATTCAATACTAAGGGTGTCCAGGTGGGCGCATCCAGTGTAGGCACATAGAAAGTAATTCAATGCTGAGGGTGTTCAGGTGGGGACATCCGGTGTAAGCACATGGCCATTATTTCTGTTAGCGCATCAGTTTCATGAGCTTAGAGTAATCGTAATCATTGTTTTATACACACATGAATATTTACGTTGCCTTGAATAAAGTGGCAATACATACTTTGGACGATTGCGGCCCAACTTTCATACGTACATTTTTTGTGACTATTTGGGGATTGAAATGGTCATGCGTATTTTACAACTCTTTGATTTCTAAAAATCATACATACATTTTGGGAAGAATATTTAAGGAGTGAAACGGTCTTACACACTTTGGAAACCTTTGGTTTATCATTTGTATTTAAACAAACCTATGAACTCACCAACTTTATGTTGACACTTTTTAAGCATGTTTTTCTCAGGTGAATTAGATGCTTGGCCTACTTGATGTGCACTGGAGTCTAAATTTGACAAGATTTCAATCATGGATTTCTACTTACATACAAATGATCAAATCTCGTTGTATTGCTTTCAAGCTTTTTATGGTGATGCAATGATGGGACCAATGTTATATTAATTTAAAGAAAATCAACGAGATTACTTTTCAAACGACACATTTAGAGGTCGTTCTCTTATATCTAGCGCTATGTATTATGAAGTAACGCCCTCGAACATATTTCCGCTGCGACGTATATTTTTGGGGTTGTTAAAGATTGGTATCAAATCACTGGTTATAGAGAACTAGGTTACATATTTTACCCTAGACTATAACCGTTTTCACAAACATTGCATCACAGCAAACATTTTCAAAGTGCATACACACTACCTGCTTACTTTCTTAGGTTACTTGTTACCTTAAGTGCTTACGTGGCATACATATATATAATATATATCCTTGTATTCCTTTTTGCGTGTATCGTACATTTATTTATTTAAGAGTTATTTATATAAATACCGGAACAATTCTTAAGACATTGTGAGTTGCACAATGGTCTCATTTACGCCTTAGACATTGTGAGTTACACAATGGTCTCATTTTACTTTTAGACATTGTGAGTTGCACAATGGTCTCACCTCGTTCTCAGACATTGTAAGTTAAACAATGGTCTCACTTCGTCCTCAGATATTGTGAGTTGCACAATGGTCTCACTTCGTTCTCAGACATTGTAAGTTAAACAATGGTCTTGCTTCGTTCTTAGACATTGTAAGTTAAAACAATGGTCTTTAAGAATATTATTTTTCTTTACAGTTTTATACAATATCGTATTACACGGAGGCCG
>BQNB010176142.1:0-13091 GCA_026074375.1 Tanacetum coccineum
TCTAATTATATCCGTTAAGTTTATTTCACGCCTAAACGCACAAAGTGACCTTAAAAGTCTAGTTTCCATTTTTATTTCGCCAAAACATATATTACGTCTAATATTACGTTTTCACTTCTAATAAACCACTTAGCGCTCTTAAGTAAAGTCTTAATAAAGTTTCTAACGCGTTCTAATAATATCTAAGTGATACACTATTATTCGGTAAGGTTTTTGTAGCTCAAACGGACCAAAAACGGTCGAAAACTCAAAGCAAAGTTTCAATCAGCTATATTTTACACTTTAAAAGTTTCAGAATTTGTCCGACTTTAAAATGGTGTAACTCCTTTATAAACATTCACGACTCAACTGAAGGCTACGTTTACAAAAAACATCATCTACAACTTTTTTTTATAAGTTTAAGCCGACTCGGACCCGAAATGGGTCAAAATACAGTTTCAAAATTTGGACAGATTACGGCAAAGTTATATTTGAGCTGTCAAAATGGTATATGTTTCGCCAAACTTAAAACAGCCATAACTCCTTCATTATAAGGCGGATTTTCTCGTTTTTTATATCAAAATTTGCGTAGTAACATGTACCAACATATTTTCAAGGTTTAGCCTATCCAAAACATTTTTAACAGACCCTTAATGGCCCTACTATTTTCGAACAGCAATATATTTTTACCAAAACTCAACCAAAATCTATCACAACTTCAACAACACCCTTTATTCTATCCTAACCCTTTCACCAATGATTCAACCAATATAACAACATCAAAACTAGCTTAATCCTTTCAGCAATATGTTACAAATTCACTAAATATCATTAACAACCTACTTAGTACTAAACTAAACCTACAATTTCAATAACTTCTATATTTAGTGCAAGAACCACAATAAAACACTTCCATCTTTAAAACCCACTTGATTTATTTATGAAATCATGATAAACATTTAGGTGATACTAGATTTAAGATGAAGATGCATAGAAATGATATAGATGATGATGATGATTTATGAAGATGATGAAAAAGAGGTTACCTAAAAATAAAGAAACCGAAGACGTAAAAATAACCGAAATTGATATATGAATATAACCCGAAATGATAAACAAATAATCCGAATGAATCAATCAGTTAACCACCGATGTAAACACAAACCCTAATGATGAAGATCAAAGAAACCAAACACCCTTGGTGGTGGTGTTGTTGGCGTCGAACAAAAGAGGAGAGAAAGAAAAGAGCAAGAGTTTTGCTAGTGTTTTTATTTTTGTGGATAATGAATGAGAAATGAGGGGGTATATATATGGATCGCTACCCTTGGAGCCAAAGGGGTGTTTGGACGAGCCAAGCCAAGAGGAGGGAGTGTGGCTTGGTTTTGATTTACCATTTTACCCTTAGTTAATTATTTAGTTAGGCTTTTAGAAGAAATGCACATGCATGCTTAATTATAGATAATGTACAATTTTAACAGACCCCGTAAAATGTTAAATTACTATATTTAAAAATATATCCGTAAAAATCATGAAACGAAAATTATACGTAGACTGAACTCAGTCTAAAATCGAAACACGTCCAACGAATAATTATTTAGGCGCGGGATAACCTCCCGGTTATATCGTAAATCGATTACGAAACGTAAAAGGTGAAAAGTCGAGGGTAAATAGTAAAAATAATTTCTGAAAAATTACCGGTTGTCACACCTAACGCCGTCGAAATGTACCTGACAGGTTTCTGCGTTTCTGTTTTTTGGAAAATCCTATCTTTTGATGTTCAAATTTCCTGTAGAAACTCACAACACATATTCACAAGTATTTGACACAAACAAACAAAAATAAACGAAACATGCATAGAAATTAACCACAAATCATCTCACAATTAATTTAGGTTCATAATAACCACATTAATCATCCCTACACTTATTTGATGCAAAGTATCTTTAATCATTAATGAGACGAATTCAAAATTAAAATAAAACAAAATTACATATCAAATCAATCATGCAACAATTCATAATTAAAAACTAGCATGCAAACAACCTAAAAATAAAAATCACAAGACAAATAAATCAAGTAAATAAACATGCTTGGGTTGCCTCCCGATAAAGGCTTGTTTTGTTCGAATCACGAGCCTGATTCTACGCTTATTTGACGTGTAAAAGGTAGATCTTCCCTACACTTAAGGTCAAGTGTGAGTGATAGTAGCAATACACACCCTTGGGGTGGTGATAAGCCACGTGAGGTAAAGGTGGTGTATAATTAGTCAAAGGATCTACTACATTCATCCTAAAACTACCTGGGCTATATGGGTTGATGGGTGGGTTGGTTCCTCTTTTGCCTCCTAGATTTACATCTAAGGATATAAATATTAGTAAAGGTTGAGGATCCGGTTCATCAACACTAGAAACTTCCCTAGAACTAAGAGAAATGTTATGATTAGTCAAACCTACATCCTCTAGTTTTGTTTGGTTCAAAGGTTCTACCTCCACTGGGGTTCCTATAGTCTCTTATACTTCTTCCGGGTAAGTCACGGGCGGTGTGCATACCTCAAATGATTGGCAGACTTATGGGGTACTTTGCGGACTTGGATTTTCCGCCTTATCCTCCATCATATCTAGATCACCTATATGTTCATCATGTGTTTTGATATAATCTAACCCAAACATGTACCTAAGTATCTCAAATCCTTCTCTAGCCATCTTAAATTTGTGAACAGATTCATAGTAATCTTTCTCATTAATTTGATTATCATGTTCTTGTAGCCTAAAGGATTCCTTGGGTGTTTCTTGAGATTCAAAGTTCGTGTTCTTAGAAATTAGGTCTTTTTGTTTAATGTGGTCATGTTTGACTAAATCCTCCTTAATTGTTTCCCTATGTAGTGATGTAAGCGATCCTATCTTTTCATCAAGCTTGTGGTTCATTAAACAGGAGTTCTCCCTAATGGTTTGGTATATTTGGTCACATTTCCTAAAGGAATTATCACGAATTAATCCTAAAAACATAGGTTCTTGATAAGGTCTCATATGTGGTGAAGGCTCACATGATTCGTAGGGTCTACTAGGTGATCTAACTGGAAAAAGGGGTCTATATTTTAAGGTTTCGGCCAACCATGTTAATCTTTCCAACATATGAAAATTATTTCTCCATTTTGAGCAAATTGAAAAGATAGTCATTGAAATTACGAATAAAAACTAAAAGAAAAGATAGACTAAAAGAAAGCTAATGACAAGAAAAACAAAAATCTCAATCGATAAGAATTTAGTGAGTAGACCTAAGGTAGATAGAATCTGAAACCTAGACTATTCTCTGTAAGCGGCACCAAAAACTTGATGCGGCAGATTGCAACACCGAAGTTTTACAATCCTCCAAGGCAGAGTACCTAATCGTTGTAGTGTAGTATAGGCAAGACTCGGAGGATTGATCGTTCTCTAGGGGAATAGTGAGGTAGGTTCGAATTGTATGTCACTAAGATCTAAGTGTTGAAGAGTAATTTTAGGTTTTTATGTTTTTTTGAAAGCAAGTAAAATCCAATTAATATTAGAGGGGGGTTTAACTAATCTAAACTACTCCTAATTATGTAGAAAAAGTAAAATTAGTGGGGACTCAGATAAGTAAACAAACATGTTCACTTAATCATGCACTACTCCCTAGTTACTCTATCTAATTTATTGCGTTGTCACACCCTTGTTATTGTAATGTGAAGTATTCGCCTATTTTAACGGCGAGTTGGTCAGAAACATACTCTATGTGATAACCTAGCCGGGTGTTACTTGTGAAACGCTCTCCCTCTGAATAGTAAATCATACGCCTTAAATACTTATTCTTATCTTACCAAATGTGAGGTTTCACTTAATTTAGATCACGTTTCACCAGACGTCTATGCGAAAGTACAGTTATCGCTAGTTTTATAATGCCTAACGTGTACACCACTAACAAGAAACAATAGATCAAGTATTATAACTAGGTTTCATGCAATCATAAGAAAACACATATAAATTTAGCCTAACATGTTAAATAGAAGAGAAGAAAAACAAATAATCAAACAACACATAGACATATGAATGATTAATGGATGAATTACTTAACTTCAACGTAACATTAGAGTATATGAGTAACCAATGGCATAAAAATCCCTAATATTCATCTATAGTATCAGCTCTAGCACTTCACAAAGTTCCACACCCGAATAATGAAAATATTGCCCGAATATATATAGAAAAGTGGTCGTGAAGGCGTCGGGTTATAGCCATGACGTCGTCACATCGTAGATCTCGAATTAGGGTTTTCTTCACCGCCTTAGTTTGACGCCGTCACCATGTAATCATGACGCCGTCAAGAATACCTTCAGGATTCTCTGAGTCATCAAACTTTTATTTATTTTAACACTTTCTTGGCATTTTTGGTGAAGGCGTTAGACTGGAAAGTTGTATTTTGCCTTGTTTCTTCTCTAAATCAAGCCCAAGTCACGTGTATTCTATCCAAGTACTTCTCAAATACTAAAAACAAAAAAAGAAATGATTAAGTATAATATTTGGTCATATTTGCATGATTTTGAGGATTAAATGACCCTGGAAAATGTATAAACTGACACCTCATCAATTGCAAATCTAGACATTCCTGTTACAACTATACATCAGCAAATGTAGAAATAATTTTCAGTTGGTGTCTTAAAAATGAAGGAATTTAGAGCTAAACAACTTTCTCAAGAGAAGGTGAAGGGGGGGGGGATTCAAAGAAAGTATAACATGTGAGGGATTATGCAATGGAATTAATGAAGGAGAATCCAGACACAACTGTTAGAATTGATGTTCATAGAGAACCAAATCATGAATCACCAACTAGGACAAGGATTTATGTATGTTTGGGTCCTTTAAAAAGTGATTCAAAGCTAGTGGTAAAGATATTATTGGGTCGAATGGTTATTTCATGAAAGGACCTTATCCTAGTCAAATCTTGACAACAGTTGGTGTTAATGCCAACAATGGTATATATTTAGTGGCCTATGTTCTAGTTGATGCAGAAACCAAAAGCTCATGGTCTTGGTTTTTGAAGCTACTTGGATGGGACTTCGACATTGCTGAGAATTCTAACTTTACATTCATATCAGACATGCAAAAGGTAATTTATTAACTAATTCAAATTGAATTACTTTGTATTCTATAATCTAAGTTATAAACATGTTACAAGGAATCATTTCATCTATTGCAAAAACATTTCCAAATGCTGAACATAGATTCTGCCTGAAACATATACATGGAAACATAAAGCTGCAATAGAGAGGCGATAATTACAAGGAGTTGTTATGGAGGACTTCAACTGCTACATCCATGGCTGAGTTTCAAAAAAGGATGAAAGAGCTTAAAGCCTATAGTGTTGGTGCATATGAGTACTTGAACAAGATTCCACCATAATAATGGAGTAAATCTCATTTCACATGTAACATATACATTGTAATTTATATACCTTTCATTATACTAAGTTTTTTAGTTAAGTATTTATTAAATATTTGTTTATAACAGGAAGAGCACATTATGATCTATTGTTGAACAATATATGTGAAGTATTTAACAAACAGTTAGTTGATGGTAGGGATCAACATATCATTACATGTCTAAAATACATTGGGGAATACTTGATGAAAAGAATTGTCATTGTTCAACAAGTACAAGCTAATTTAATGGACCTATTACTCCTACTATGAACAAGTTATTTGATTTAGTTTAGAAAGATACAAGCCAATACATTGCCACATGAAATGGGGGTCAAAATATGGAGTTAAAGGGCCTTATTTAGATCAATGTGTGGTGTATTTGAAGAAAAGAATGTGTTCATGTAGGAAGTGGGAGTTGACTGGTCTTTCATGTAAGCATGTTGTAGCAGTAATTTATAATGCCACAGAGAATGGGTTAAATCTGGTTTACCAAAAGATTATGCACACCCATGTTATAGGCTTAAAACATGGAAAAATGTTTACTCTTTCAAAATCAACCCTATAAATGGTATGAAACTATGAATCAGGGCCCTTTTACTCAACATACAACAACTCTCATCCCTCTTATACATAAAACACAAGTGGGTAGGCCAAGAAAGGAGTGAAGGAAGGGTGTTTTTGAAGCTGTCAAAAATGTTAAACTAACTAGGAAGGGAAAGACAGTTACTTGTTCTCAATGTGATCATTTGCGTCACAACAAGAAATATTATAAGGGTCACGGTGGTTTTGTCAATGGCAAAAGGAAAAGGACATATGGTTTTAGCAATAATAATCAAGGGGGTACACAATCTTAGCCTTTTGTAACCTAAGTTGATGTTACCCAATCTCAAGGTCCAAGTGATGCTGGTATTACTCAATCTCATATACAACCTCAAAGTGCAGGGTCAAGTCAAGTTGCAGGATCAAGTGCAGTTTCAACTCAAGGTATAGGGTCAAGTCAAGTTACGGGTCCAAGTGTAAGGTCAAATCAAGGTGAAATGTCAAGTCAATGTGCTGGTACATATGGAACACCTAAAAACAAACTAAACAAGAGGACTATAAGCAGGTTCAGTCCAAGAAAAAGAAAATAAACCAACTTCATCAGACTTTCTTTGTGTAACTGAATGACTTAATGTTATGTAATTTTGTTTTTAACAATCTCAGACAATATCAATAGTATTATGAAACTATTTAGTAGACTTAATGTATGTTAACATACAAATTTTCACTCTAACACTTTATGTGTTATCTAATGTATGATAATTTTATCCATTTGTTAGTGCTTATTTGATTTTTTAATTCTTATTTTGAATTGGTGACCTGTTGATTATAAATGGTCGTTTTGACTTTTATTAGTCAAACAATACAAATTGGTCATTTTTAATTGCTTACTTCTTGATTAAAAATGGTCACTTGTTGATTAAAAATGGTCATTTTGACATTTTTACTCAGACTAATACAAATGGCCTTGAATTGATCACTTGTTCAATAGAAATGGTCATTTTAACTTTTTTTAGTCAAACTACATAAAATGGAAATTGAAGTTATGATACTTTCCCACTATATGGTGATAAATGATCATTTTGACTATTTAAGTCAAAATGCACAAAATGGCCTTCAATTGATCACTTATTGAATAAAAATGGTTATTTTGACTCTTTTTAGTCAAACTGCACAAAATGGCAATTCAATTTCAAGCTAAAAAGTTAAACTGCATTTCTTGCAAATTCAAGTTGAAGCTGTGATACTTAGTAATTTTTATTTCTTGCAACCAAATGTAACATAAACGATTACTTTCATTCATTCATATCCATAGACTAATTGCCATTACAATATTACCATCATAACATTCTTTGTCAGTTTACCCATCATAATACTAACCTAAACAACTACATAAATTACCCAACATACACTAACCTTAAACAAAGAAGAACAATTAAAACACATTAAGTAAACAAATAAGAACAACCAACTGGAAATCAACCACTTCTTCAATCTTTTATTTTCGTCATCCAACAATGTTACTCTTTATTCCAATATGTTCTTTGTCTTTAGCAACCCTGGATTTATCATCATTTCTCGTTGAGACATCGGTTGATCTAGCCAAAAAAAATATTCACAACTTCCTTCAACTTGTGGACAAGAATGAAATTGCCTTCAAGGATTGATAGTTGTCCACGACATTCAAAAAATTGGCGAGAAGACCATAAAAGCAACGTTCCATTCTTGATTTTGCTTTCTGATTTGTAGGGTTAATGTGTTTTTTAATTTGGGTGATGTGACAATCGTCTAAGCTCAGGTTGATGACCGATAGTATTTTATAATGTCTTTGGTTAAAACTATGATTGTTAAGCTAGTTTTGTGTTAGTCAGGTCATATTTTCGCTTTGTGTTTAATTTTATTTAGGCACCCTCGCGTTATGAACATACCTCGACCTACGATTTTTTTTAAATGTCAACTTATTATAAATGATATGCTTAGTTATTCCAAAATAGTTAACAAAAATGACTAACGGTGCAAAGTATACTTTAGAGGAAGAATTACCATTATGTCCTTATGGTTTAATAACACTTAAAAATTAGGAAAATCACGTCCATATGTCACGTGTATATATATGTGGCTTACTAAGGTATTTTTAGAGAAAAATTTATCGTTATCATTTAATTAAGAAAACTAGTACCATGGGTTTTAAGAAGGATTCAAGGTTTTGGTGTTGATAACTTGGTGTATTCTTGCAAGTTTCTAGGAGTTATAAGCAACCCCATCAAGGTTAGTATGTTATTATGCTTTAATCTATGTAGTAGAAGTATGGTTTGATAATTAGTAGAAAACTATGCTATAAAATCATGTAGAACTAGTTTATGTAGTTTTGATCATGTTTGATGTTAGAAGTTTTGTTGTTATGGTAAAAACCTGCCAAGAATTATGTGGGTAAGTTGTAGTTAATAGTATAGAAAGATTTATGATGCTAGTTGTTAATTATGCCTAGTTTAGTTTATTAAAGGGTGTTTGGTACAATCTTATATAGCGCTTAAATTTATGATATTGCTTATATAATTATTGGAAAATGGTCTTAACATGTTAAATAAGCTGAAATATAAGTTTGGTAAAGAGTATAATAGCTTATGATGGATTTTGGGTTGTTTTAGATAATTACACTTTTAGGACAGCAAGGTTTTCAAAAATTGGGTCAACTTTAACTGATCGTAAAGAACTAACCGTTTATCGGATTGACTTAAGGCCCAAACAAAAATTCAAGCCCTATGAGTCTACTTCAATTATTATGCATAAAGTTTGGGCTCAATAAGTAGTTAAGTCAGTGTAAAATGCAAATTAGTGCAGCATGGTCATATTTTGAAAAAGTGCACCAACCAGAACTTTAAAAATTCATACCGGATAAACCGTAGCTCCGTAGGAAGTGTGCTTTACGTTTTCAGAAAGCCAAAATAATATACTTTCATGTAAAATTAGTTCATGAGCCGATTCAGAGTTTAAGTTAGTCAAAAAGGGTAAAGCCTAGGCTGTTGCAGATTTGAGAGCATGTTTAGCAATGTGTTTGTATGCCTAATTTGTTGTCATTCTTTTTTGTCCGAGTATATCATTTAGTTTTATTATAAGTATTTTTACTTGCCTTGGGACGCGTCTAGGGAGGTCTACGTTTGAGGGTTGCTTTTAGTGATACTCGTTGTGCTTGTTCTTGTACTCACACCTTACTTGTTAAGGTGAGTTTTCACAGCCCCATTTACTATTTTTTTTGGGTGAAAAGCATGATACGATTACTTAAACTAAATTGGTTGTGCATTTGCGAACTCTTAAACTTTGGTTACACTACTTATGAAAATTGGTATGTATGCTTATGTTTGATGCTTAAATACTATCAAAGTCCCAAGAAACTACTTTACTTTTTAACTCATTATAAGTCGTTGATATTTATGAATAACGCTATTATGGGTAGAGCCATCCCCTCACTCAAACTAACGGGAGTGCATAGTATCACCATTCCATGATGATGTTAGAGCATGTGATGCATAAGGGCAAGGTTCTTGGTTGTGGATCATTCATTTATTAAATGCTTGATAACGCTCCAAATATACATAAAATATCACTTGAAAATATGTGAAATATATATGTTAACGCATGAAATATTGCAAGTTTGGTTGTTTGTTAGTACAATAATTGTTTCGGGACTTAGAGTGACGAGAAGGACCAAAAGTGTCAAAGAAATCCGTTAAAAGCACTATAGGTCGTTAAAAGAAGAATCTAGAAGGGAAATAAATAAAGAATTAATGAAAAGAGCCAAAGTGCGGCACACTTACCCCCAGGTGCGGCGTACTTGAAAATGGGATAAATGCTATTTAATGAAGAAGTGAAGTGCGGCGCACTTAGCCTGAGTGCGGCGCACATTCTCCTGCAGTTACAAGGAAATGATTATGATTGATATAAATGAGCAACCTTCCAAATTACCTTAACACCAAATGAGACCCAAATCTTGTGCTATAAATAGGGCATGAAATTCAGTGTTTTAGCATCTTATTTCTTACAATCATCTCTTAATAATCATTAGAAGTTCTTAGGGAAGTTTTTTTCTAGCAAGTTAGAAGTTGTTCCTGGGGAAACTTGAAGTATTCTCCGAATCTTCATAGTTTCCAGGTTGTAATCACGCTGGAGGTACGAAATTCAGACCAAAGGTGGTGGAGGAGTAGTTTTGCTAGTAGAAATCCCGGTAAACTAGTGTTTGGATCGAGGAAGTTCTTGTAATAAACCATACCATTTGCTTGGTGAATCGGTATAAACACGTTATTCCCTTTGGTTATCATGTTTTCTGAATCTATGATGATTGTTATGTGTTTTGTTGCTATGAACATGGAGTAGTAATTTATAGTTATTTGAGCTATCATGATCGATGTCATGAACAAGTTTTGATATAATGCTTATGAATGTGATGATAATGAATTCAATGTTTAAATATCTGGTAACTTGTTGATGTTTGATGTTTCATACTTGTTGGAGGTAGGTCAAAAGATTCCATCAATATGTCTATATTTCGCATTGTTTGTCTATGGCAATTCGATACTAGTTTTGTGAGAATTAACTAGTGAAATGTTTATCAACCCGGAAATAAAGATGTTTAACACTTGATCATATGTCTAACGAACTTGATTTGGGAAATATTTCATTTATCCATATTCATACTTGAATCAATCTTAATGCGTTTTATATATTAAAGATTAAAGGCCGAAAGGAATCTCTAATATATGAAATAGTTAATGGTATGAATGATTATCCATCTTTTCATGCTTTTATGCTTAAATTCATGTTGCTTGATTATTTGCTTGTTCATGATCATTGCTCTAAGTCTAAATAAATATTACTTTTAATCTTGAAATACTTTGAAATCTTTAGATCGTGACAATCTATAAGATAAACCCTTTTCGTAATAGAATCGACCCTTTTAAGAATTACCAATCCCTTGGGACGACCTGGACTTACCTAGACTTTACTACATTCGAAAGGGTATACTTTCTTGTGTGTTTCCTTCTATTAACCGGTAATTCTAGTCTTATAAATGTAAAGCTTTTGAAACACATCAATGCTCTTTAACGACGCTTATATGAGCTAAAGTTGGCATCTGGTAATGGGCCTAGAGGTACCTAGTGTACACCTGTCAGGACCATTACCACCCTGACTCTGATAATGGTATATGGAATTCATGACGCTAATGAAGTTCAGTGAGTATACTCTTTAGTGAGTACTACTCTGAACTGAACGGTATTCATTAGCTGATGAGTTTAGCTATTAACTCTTCAATTAGTGAAAAGCGGAAGGTTCTCATCATGAAGTAACTCATCAGAGGATGTATCCTCAGTGGGTTATCTCATCAGTGAGCCTATTAAGCTTATGACCTCTTCAATATGTGTGCTCTTCAGTGAGTTTATTGATGTTCAGTTCACTGAAGGAATGGCTATGCTGGAACTGAATTCAACTAACTTGTAATGGATTTGACATATTCATAGGCGGTTATAACTGGATTTAATAACCATGTGCAATTGGTCATGTAACCACTAATCCTTAGAATCATGATGGATAATTATGAGGAGATTAATGGGCCGATTAATTCTCATAATTCCGTTTAACTAGGTTTGAGTAATCTTTCCTATAAATAGGAAATTATAATTGCATGAAAAGACACTAGAAAACCTAAACACTTAGAAGCAAAAGAGTTCTTAGATTTATGCCTAAATCAAGAACATACATTTGGTTTTATCCCAAAGAGATATTCGTGATACCCAAGCATTAGGGTCAAAAAGTTTCTTTAAAGTGATTACATGATTCCATTTGATATATCCGGTTATATTAATTCTCTTTACCCTGTGACTGGTGTTGAACCCCAACAATTAAAAGAAACTATTTTGTGATAATTAATGGCGGCGACCATGAAGTTGCTTCATTGAAGCATATGGCAGCTAAGTTGGCCAAACTGGACAAGTTTAAAGGGATGGATTTCAGAAGGTCACAAAAGAAGATGATTTGTTTCTTGACAAGCATGAGTGTGGTATATGTTCTTAGCACACCAATTCTAGATAATAGTGATGATGCTACGGTGGAACAAATCAGGAAGAGGAACAAATGGGAGAATGATGACTACGTGTGTAGAGGTTTAATCCTTGATAGTATGTCTGACACTCTCTTTGATATGTATCAATTTCATGATTCTACTAAAGAACTATAGGATTATTTAGAAACTAAGTATACGGCTGAGGATGCCTCTAGCAAGAATTTCCTCGTGAGTAATTTTAACAATTACAAAATGGTCGATTCTAGACCTATCATGGAACAATACAATTAACTTATTCAAATACTTGGTAAGTTTAGACAACACAAAATGAAAATGGTTAAGGCTATTTCATTCTCTTGTGTCATTGATAAACTTCTCCATTCTTACAAAGATTTTAAGCATACCTTGAAACGTAAGAAGGAGGAGTTAACTCTTGTTTAGTTGGGCAGTCAATTGCGTATTGAGGAATCTCTCAAGGCGCAGAAAAGTGACAAGCCAAAGAGTAACAATGTTGGTGGCACTTCAGTTGTCAACTTGGTGGAACATAACAATTCTACAAGGTACAATGACAACAAGGGCAAACGTAAACATCAAGATAACACAAAAGGTGATCATAGCAAGAAGTCAAATATGACTTGTGTTGGATATTAGAAAAAGACTCGGTCACCCCGTGTATTTTACTGTTTATTATAGCTCGTAGTTTAATAGTTAATCGTATGTTTTTTGGTATTAAGTCGGGTACTAATACCCGGTATATTGTATGTACTATATAAGCCTCTTCCAACTTTGGAAGAGGCAAGCTAGTCATTTTTCCTTTTCATATAGAAACACATTTTCTCTCTCTAGAAAACTCTCTCATGTGTTTCTCTCTCTAGAAACTAGCCAAATCCAAGAATCGACCCCGTGTTATGATATATGATATACCACAATCGGTATCAGAGCTTATGGGATGATTAGATCGTGTGTATGTGCGATGTCTTACTTGTTTTAGATCGAAAAGTGTACCATTGAAGGCTCCTAGCTCGTTTTTTTAGTTCTCCGAATTTTGTTGTTTGTATTGATAAAGTTTGGGTGTTTCTAGTT
>BQNB010176143.1:0-13091 GCA_026074375.1 Tanacetum coccineum
ATAACACCAACAGGCAATGTACAGATCATAGCCAAGCCAATTGCTAAGATGACTCCACAGTAAGGAAGCTGCAACTGTCTCCCAAATCCTTCACATGTAAGCAAAGAAAGTCGTATCACCAATATTAGAAGACAATGAAATCACCATTGCGAGACAAAGTCATAGTTTTTCTGCATCAATCTTGTATGTACATCCCCAATATTTTTTACTTATCGGTGCCTTAGTTTGTTCCAAGATTGTGTTGTAGATAACATAAATGCAAAATCAAAATTCATATTAAATTCTGTGAAACATAAAAGATAGTTTGTAAGTGGTACATGTTTAAATAAGTACCTCTCGTGGAAGAGAAGAACATGAGATACAGTGGCAGCCAATGTTGCAAAACTTAGACCATAGGTAATACCGTAATAACAAATAAGATGATGAGGTTGACTTTTCCATATTCATCATATCATTCTTGTTTTAAAGAAAAAGTAGTTTGGTTTAATACTTTCGAGACATTGTACTTTGATCCATCAGCATTGCATGTCTTTAAAGCATACATTGGGAATCGCATGGCTTCATACTAGTTGTTCCAATAAGATAAAGGAACCATTATGTAAAATATTATGACATAGCCAACCAACATATTCACCATCGCAAATCCAGGTGTGGCTAATGGGCTTCCTAAGAAAGAAGCAAGTTGCCCAATCAAGGCCGAAAGCTCCAATACCGTATCCTTTAAGACCAAGACTAATTTCTTGAGCTTTGAATGAATCCTTCCATATCCAACATACAAAAGAGAGAGATGTGATGGATTGAGATAAATAGTTTGGAATAACATAGTATAAAAAGCTGGTTATGAGCACAATCATGAAGAACTAAAGCCTTGTATCCCATGGGCACCAAGGCTCAACAAATAAGATGGAAAATATTATATGGTAGCCAATTCATAAAAATATGCATTTAAAGGATAGAAAAGAATAACACTGCTATTTAAATATTCATGCTGAATGTATAACTCATAACATCTTTCCTCGTATCTATGTGATGTAACATCTAATACAAATATAATTCTTGTATACGATATCGATTTGCTACAAAAAAAACATTGATATATACCTGGAAAAGCTCAACTGGGGTAAACCAAGAAACATAGTTTTGCTTGTATGTTTTATCCAAATGCGACATGTAAGCCTTCTTTCCTGAAATAGTGCACCCGTTCAGGTTTTAAGTATAAACTTAACATGTCTATACTATAAGAGTGTCTAATACAGTAATATGTCATAAACATTGTGGAGTGTTGCTACTGTAACAATCAGATGAATAAACTACCTAAACCAAATTAATCCTACAATTCTAATATGCGTTTATTAGATAACAATATACTATTACATGGGCATTAAGCATATGATGTTATTATCTGATAGAATGTGGGTAAGTGGCTGAAACTATATGTTGTGTTTAGGCAACTTAAGCTTCATGACACGCCCGAAAAAAAAGATGCTTGGTTAATTATCAAATACGTAACCCAAGTTTAGTGTCATTCGATATTTGAGTACTAATCATTTGAAACTGGGCGGGCATATTATCCCACATGGCCACATTCATAACCCAAAGTTCGACATATAGTATTGTTGAACAATACTATATGACACACAAATAATTTTTAATCTGTGCTTTCTATACGTCATTATCTTTAATATATGTTCTCTATTTAATCATAACTCAACAATAAGTGTTAGGATAATAATATGAGCAAAATCTTAATAACGCATTTAAGCATGGCATACTTTTAAATGTAGCCAAAACCATGCTATTTAAATAAGAATAATTGACTGAACATCTGATAAGTAAACATACCCTTATAGTTTCATTGGTGAAGGCTAATATTTTTGCAGGGGAAAGGCACATGATGTTTTTTTAAGCACCCTACAAAAAACAAAAAGAATCATTAGATATTTATCAAATTTTAAATAGACAATATACATTTACACATTAAAGCTTTTGGTAATTCACCTGTGTAGCCTGGCACTACAGAGGTAGAAATCATAACAGTCGAATTCCCTTTTGCTTCTTCTCTTCCTCATGCAATGCCCTTCAAGCGTAGATAATTTAATTCGTGTTCAACCTTTGAGATTAAGACTAAGAATGAGAGAGTGCAAGTGAGAGAGATGAACCTGAATATATGAAAACCGAATAGCCAAATGATTAAAAAGCCATATATATTTGGATAAAATTAGATATATATAAAGTATATCTTCAAAAATATTTTTCAAAATCAAAATATACGTACATGGTTTTTTTTGGAAGATATTATTAAAGTTTTTTTATAGTAAAACACAAATGGTGGCTTAGCTCAATTGGTTAACATGATTGGATATTAACTATAGGTCATGAGTTCAAACTTTGCTTTTACCAATATTTTTAAAAAAAATTTGAAATTTAATGCAAAATTAATTAAAAATCCGAAAATTCAAAAGTTTAATACAAAAATAATTATAAAACCGAAAATTATTTAAAAATTATGTTGTGTGTGCCATGTCATCATTGTTTACGTCATGTCATCGTTGAGGTGACGTTGCGTCACTATTTCATATTAATCAAGTCATAGTTAGCCCCATATATATATATATATATATATATATATATATATATATACAAATCAGTAAATATATATATATATCTATAATAAATATAAATATTATGGGTATAAACTTGGCTACAATTTTCTTTAAAAAATACACAAGAAATGACTCATAGACCCACACAGAAGACTCAGAGACCCACTTTCAGACACATGGACCCACGGTATATAGCACAAATTGTAGCCAATTAGCTACAATGAATTGTAGCTAATATATTCCCATATATTTATATGAATTCGGTTTTCGGTTCAGATTATCAAACCCATATCTAACCTGAGAACCAAAATAAAAAAAAAAAAAAAAAAAAACAACAAAACAAAACCAAAAACGAAAAAAACGTCACGGAAAAGAAAAAAAAAAAAAAACCCCCCAAAAAAAAAAAAAACAAAAAAAACCAGCAAAAAAAAAAAACAAAAAAACAAAAAAAGAATAGTTCGGTTCGATTCGGTTTTGGCAAATTCGGTTTGGTTATTATTTCGGTTCGATTATTTTCGGTTACGGTTTCGGTTTATTCGGTTTTTTGTTTTCGGTTACGGTTTCGGTTTATTCGGTTTTTTGGGTTTTTCTGCTCACCCCAGTGGGTTTATAAAACAGATATGGGCTTAGTCACTAGTTCGTTATTAACCGCCTCAAGTCAGCCACCAAACGACACCGTATAAGAAACAGAAACTTGGGAATTCAACATAAACGCGTCTGGGAACATTTTTTTCTCTCACAATATATATTCAGAACCAAAAAGCTCATCGTCGATCCACTGATCAGAAACTAATCCAAAATGGTACGTAATATATTCCTTTGCTTTTTAACTATTGTCATCTAATTTATTTTTTAATTGAATTAGGGATTTGTAATTTGTTTCATATGTTTAGGTGTAGATTTAGGGCTAGGGATTATTTCATTAAATTATAGGATTTAGGGCTAGGGATTATTTCATTAAATTAAAAGATGAAGTTATGATATGATTTAATTCTAAGAGAAGATTGAGAATTTTGAAAGCCCGTTTAGATGGAGTTATATTTTTTCCTTTAAAAAAGATTACCTTAGATTGCGACGGTTGGCGGCGATGGCGAGAATGAAAGGTGGAGATGTTACCAATGGTGATTAGGGTTAGAATGCGATACTTGAATGGTAGATTGAGGTTTTCATTTTTCTAGTTAAAATTTGGAAAGTGAGAATTTCACTTTTTTGAAAATTGTTGGAAAAAAGTACATGTCTAAACTGGTTTTTGGTTTTTCTTTTTCTATGAAAAATGGGATGTTTTTCACCAACTAAACGCACTCTAAATCTCCTTAAATTGGCGCGGAAGCTCTGAAATGGTGTTTGGGATTGAACCTGCACCATATTTCCTCTAAGCCCTCCTGACATTGTACCACTGCAGCAATGCGCCAATGGTATGATAATACATATTAGCAATTGATTGAAAGAGATGCTTTATAGCATAGTTAAGGTTTAACTTTAGAGTCTGGATGTTATATTAACGTTTCTTTTATTGTTAATAAACAATTGGTGTAGATTCACTCCAACTTTTTCTGAATGAGTTTGAGCATGGTCTAAATATACACAGAAACAAATGATGTTTGAACCCATATTTGCGTATTCACTAGAGCTTTTTCTTTGTGTCAACTAGGTTTAGGGAATATTAAATTTGAAACCTTACACCTGTATCCACAATACAACATTAGCAAACTCTTTAAGAAACATATGTAATGTAGTGTGAGTTGATACAATGATATTGTATTATTTGCTTCAATAGTCGGAACCACATATAGTACGATTTTGACATTTTTGAGGGTAGTTGTTGTCTGTGGAAGAAAAGCCCATGAGTAAAGGCTGCCTGTTTGTATGGATTATACGCTTACTAAGCTGATATTAATTAGGTGATAGCTGTATTGTACCTCCGATTATATGCTTTTCCTTTTTTTATTTAACACAAGCATATCTATGAGCTTGAAACTGTTGTTTGTACCTGGTTGGGATGCATAACCTTTTCATCTTTAGCTTATATCGGTTCTTATTTGTCAATTCTCAACTTTAAACATGGCACATCCATATTGGAGTCTACCTTTATTCTTAACTTTATGGTGTTCATCTGTAAGAGTGAAATAATGACACTATTTTATTTTCTGCAGTCGACACTTGCAGCTGCTAGGGCAGACAATTTCTACTACCCCCCAGAATGGGAGCCAAAAAAGGTTTGTCATGTTTCCTTTTTATTACACGTGCGTTAATACCTACAACCACGGCTTGCCGTTATGGTATCATAAACATCTTTAATTGTTTACAGGGTGGTCTGAACAAGTTCAATGGGCAACACGCATTGCGGGAGAGAGCAAAAAAAATAGATCAGGGTATCTTAGTCATAAGGTAACTTCTTGGTTCTTACCAGCACTTTGTTGACAGTCTTACTAAATAGTAACCTTAAATTGCAAAACTGAAACACAAAGTAAGGAATTAAAGGTTCTCAATATCCATTTCTTTTGGATGATTTCCAGGTTTGAGATGCCGTACAATATCTGGTGTGGTGGTTGCAGTTCTATGATTGCAAAGGGTGTCAGGTTTAATGCTGAGAAGAAGCAAGTGGGGAATTACTATTCTACAAAGGTAAGTTGTTTTTTAATGCTTACGATTAATATGGCATCATGATCATTTCATCACTTCACGTCTAGATTTCTCATGGCAATTCTTGCTCTTTCAACTCAGATATGGAGCTTCTCAATGAAAGCTGCATGCTGCCAACAGCTGATTGTCATTCAAACAGATCCAAAGAACTGCGAGTATCTGGTTATTAGTGGGGCCCAAAAGAAGGTTGAAGACTTCGATAACGAAGATGCAGAAACTATGGCTCTCCCTGTTGAGGAAGGTGAGCATACTATTCATTGTTGTTCGTTTTCTTCTCTTAATGTAACCTTCAGACAGTAAGTGTTTATGCTTTATAAACTGATGTTGCTTGCTATTTTGCAAATTAATTTCACGATTATATTCTCGGAGACCAAAGTGCGAGTAATTTCCAAATTAATCTCGCGATCATATCTAATATGCGTTACAAAATAGTGAGCATTTGATTATTGGTCCAAATGGTCTTTTGCCTTACTCTATCATTATTGATGAGTATTTTAGGTGTTGTTTGGCATTGTATCTTGAAAGTGATAATACCATGTAAATTACTCTAAATTACAAAATGATATAATGAGTTCCAACAAAACTATTAAACTACAATAAAAAAAGATGTAGTGTTTGGGGTAGTGTTTGGATGTGCTTTTTCTATCTGAAGTTGTGATGTGCAGATCAACTGTTTGTGTGTTTCGCCAATTCTGACATTTAAGAAATTATTTGTAATATGCTATTAAATAAATGGATTATCAGTATCAGTTTTGTTGCAGCGCCTAATCATAATCTGATTGTTCAAAACTGATCGGATAATTCGAATCAATTTTCTAACATTCAACACTAGAAAATGTTTGTGGGACTAGAAAATCAGATCTATCAAAACATAACCATTTGTGTATTGTCAAATATGGAATGATAATTAAACATCAACGTGTTACTGAAATATATGTTTTTGCAGAGAAAAGTAAGCTAGCCGATCCATTCTATCGCCTTGAGCATCAAGAACAGGATTTGAAGAAAAAGAAAGAAGCAGAACCGTTGCTTGTGCGACTTCAACGAGTATCTGATGACAGACATTTGGATGATTACTCTTTAAACAAGTCCCTTCGTGCCAGACTTAGAGTACATACTTCTTCCACTTAGACTTATAATTCAGATATTTTTGATTTTGGTGCCTTTGTATAGGTTTTTGTCATAAAATAGCTACTTACTCTTTAGAATTGTCTATTTTGGTAACAAGTCTTATTTTGTTCCGGTTTAGTATTTATCCTTGCACTTGATGGGTAAAAATTCTGGCCATGTCAGCAAATATGCATTCATTTTTGTCCCGTTTTGCTATCTATGCTTTTCATTGGTCTGCTTATTTGACCGGTTAGTCGGACACAAAAATTGCATATTAACCCATCAAATTAAGTAGGTTGCTACTACCCGACTTAAAACTGTTTCATAAATACTTTTTAGGCTTCTTTACTAATATGTCGCTTTAAATAATAGGAACAAAAGAAAAGAGTTGCTGAAGAAGAAGTGACTGCAAGAAAAATGGGACTTGGGGTAAGACTACTCCCAGCATCTAAAGAAGATTTGGCGGCTGCTAAACGTGTAAAGTTTTCTTCAAAGTTCAATAAGAACAGGGACGATAAACGAGCATTGATCAAATCAGCATCCATCTTCTCAGATTCGTCGTATTCATCCAGTTCAAAAAGAATGGAACTTGAGACGAAGAGAAGAAGAATAAATGCTGCATCAGCATCTAAGTTGCTAACTGGTGGATTTAAGCCGTCTTCATGGTCAACAGGTGCTGGATCTTCAGCACGTAAGAACAGGTCTTAGAATTACCACTCGAGTGACTCTAGAGTGAGTATGTTTGAATTGGGTAGCCGTTTGCTTGCTTTAATCTGATATGTAATGCTGTATGGTTTTCTGCTTCTGTATATTTAAAAATTTGATGTTCTTTTGTATACATAATATCTAAATTGGTGGTTATATTTGGCTGTGAGCTGAAGAATCGCAACTGCATAACTGAAAATGACAAGAATTAGTTGTTCGCCAAAGAGGCAACTTTATGTATCATGACTTGTCTATCATGTAACTTTCTAACAAAAACACAATGGGCAAGATGATCATCTGTCTCAACTTTTAGCATGTTAAATTCCATTTTGTGTTCAATTAGAAAGAAAACTAGAATGGTCTGCGGTTTGGTTAAAAATCGTTGAGATCGTCCCTCAAGGGTATTAGTTGCATGTTGATATGGACCATTTAACCACTTTCCGGATGATTTTGCGACTTTTAGCAAACCACATTGACCAGTTTTAGTAATTTACTTTTTATCTCATTATCTCCAGCTATTCATTTGCAATCCTGTGAATTTTGGTCATTAGAAGAGTGAAGATGGCATAGTACTAGAAGAAACAATCATGTCTTTCGAGCAGTGAGATTGATGTTGGAAGCATGTGTGTAAAGGTTGTTACTATTTGTTTTAAAGTACTAAAAAACATTTTCTCTTTATTTAGCCTTGGGGAACAAACTTCGTCATTACAACGTCTGTGATGCCATCATCAACCCCATTCCTACACTAGTGTAGGTATAATCAATCTCTTCAAACATCGAAGGCAAAAAAACATATAAACTCATCACTAGTAATACTTCAAGGTTTATGCTATTTAATTACTAGTACATCTGACTAAACGACTGTATCTTGTTCTCATAAGCTGTATTTTTTTTAAAACTAGTTGTACGTACTATTTTGATTGGAAAACCTTTTCGAATACAACAATAGTCGTTCAAAACGTCTAATCTATACTATAAAGCATTTGAGACATTTTATTTAGGAAAGTCTTAAAAGATTCATACTTTTAAACTTACTTTTATAGAAATATATAAGGATATGATCACCCATCTCATTTTAAGAAACGACATCTTAAGGTGATATGTTTATAATTAAAAAATCACTTTTATTTTTAAATTAAAATATTTTTTTATCTATTTATTTTTTTATGATTTAATTTCACCATATTTTCTACAATTTTGTGCTATTTAATTTAACATTCATTTTCATATACTTTTATGAATTTTTAGTTTTTTTTTATTTTTAGTGTCGTCAAAACCGCTGCTTTGCGCGAGTATCATGCTAGTAAAAATTAAATAATAAAGTTGTAACAAAATAATAACCGAGAAATTCATAAATTCCAATGATTGTCTATTTGAACAGAGACAAATAAACTCAGTGAGACTTGTCAACAAGTACACGGTATAGTGGTATACAAACCTTGCATTACAATGATCGGACTTTGTTATGTGAATTAATGTACAATACTTGTTTTGCTGCTATAAACTATCTTTATGATGAATAGCTACAAGAAAAAGGGGAACAAGCTATCAATTTTCGGCGAGGACATAGCCTCGCTACACGACAAAACTTCCACTTTCAAACTTTGACCATGACTGGTATAGAAACAACTTTTTTGACTGGGCAGATTGGCGAGGACATGTCCTCGCCAAAGAGGCCGACGAAATTGGTAATTTCAATATTCATTTTTTTAAAGGCACTTTATTAAAATCACAAAACAAAACAAACCAACAACAAAGAAGAAACCCTCTGAGACAAGCCTCAAGAGGCATCCAACAACAAACAACCAAAGCTATACAAACACTCTCACCAATAGACAAGACCAAACACAAACACTAGGACCCCACACAAGCTACAAACGCATAAGATATGAGAATGCAGGTAATAAAACTAAGAAACAAAGCTGCCCCACATCACAAGATAAACGAGACAAGTCCATCGTCAAGGGGAAATCTATTTTTCAATATTCATTTTTCGCTCGAAACTATGACGAGGACATATCCTCGCCAAAGAGATGACCAACACGTTAACCCAAATTAGGAATGTGATTAGCAAAGTGGTTAATATCTTCGTTTGGTCGTGCTTAGTTTAGCGAGGACATGTCCTCGCTAAACCTAAAGTCAAACTTTGATATTTAGTCAAAGTTTGACTTTTTTCTTCTTTCTTTCGAGTAGTACGGTTTGATGATCGATGAAACGTAAATAAATAAACGAGTTAAAAAACAACAAATAAGTAAAACATACGAATTGCATTCCAAATCGATAAACGTTTAAACATTAAAGCATACAAATTACATTCCAAATCGATCAACGTTAAAAACATTAAAACATACGAATTACATTCCAAATGCTAAATGAAAAACTACTCCAAACCAAATTTTCTCATGTCATTATGAAGCTCGTGAACTATTGCAGCTGACTTAAATGTGTAGTTCTCGGGATGCCTTTCCATATCTAGTGTTTCTCGAGTATCTTTATCTTTTCCTATAGTATCTTTATCTTTTCAGCTAAGAACTTACAATTTGAGCATTCTGCATTTCCAAGACTCGATGCAGATCCAGCAGGTCCCGGAGAAGAACTTCGAGGTGTTGAAGGTCCAGGAGAAGAATTTAGACGGAGCCGGAGGTCATCCTTCCACATAAAATATCCACATCCATTATCTTGAGTTCTTGGCTGTTATACAGTAAGAAAATCATAAAAAATGTAATTTTGATAAGCAAATTATTTATAGAGTAAATTACACCGTTCGTTCCTGTACTCACGCCCGATTGCGGATTCAGTCCCTAGATAACGAGGGTCGACGTCGTTAATCCCTAAAGTCGATTTTTGTTACCCGTTTGGTCCCTCGAGCCCCGTTATACGTAACTGGTGTTAGTTTGACTTTTCAACCATGATCCCTGACTCAGAATTATAAATGGTTACCTTTAGTGAGACATTTTTTTTGTTTTTTTCCACTTACATGTTCTGAAATAGTTTTTTTTTGTCTTTTTCTCATTTAATACCACTTTGATTTTAATGTTCAATTTTGAGTAATGTTGGATTCCGTTCTTGTTTTCTTTATTTTTTGTGACATCTGTGTTCGATTGCGGATTTCGTTCGATTTTTTGTGATAATCTGGATATCCGTGTTCGAGGTCGCAAGAAGAAATGAATTTATGTTTCTTTTGGCTAGTCATTTGTGTAACTTTCTTTTAGGAAGTAGTTTTGCTCATGTAATGGACGGAGATGTGAGATTCACCCTCATCCCTTGTACTTAAATGTTCTTTTGGCGTAATAAAATTTACCAGGAAAACCTTTTACCTAAAAAAATAAAGGGTACTCATAACCAGCCCCTTGTGACATATGCGTCCTCAAATGATACTTATCTTGTAGTGGTTCCTCCCTCCCTAACTTATGATATACAAGGTGTGTGTGGCGCAAATGAGCGTTTTGCAGTCAACAGTTTTTCATAACTATATAGTAACAGTTTCTTTGGTTTGTGACATGGGTGGTATTATTGGTACCCTTAACTTTAAAATACATTTAATACCCCTCTTAATACCCGTTCTATTGACAAGACTAGACAAATTTTTTATGTTTCGTATTTTTTGCATTTTACAATACTTGACTTGTAAAACTTTATAATTTATATTTCACATTTTTTTCGGATAGTTTAACCCACTTTATTAACAGGAGAAGACATTTTTTTATAGTTTCACGCTTCGCATTTTTCATAGTTTACTATTTTTGACTGATCAAACTTTATTTAATCTGTTTTTTATTTTATTTCATAGTTTTATAATACAAATCAAATTAAAAATATTAAAAAAATTAAAAACTATTAGGGGGTATTACTTGTGGGTGCTAAGTAATAGGGTTGAGCATTGTTCGATTTGGTTCGATTTTTTGCTAAAACCAAAACAGAACCTAAAATATTCAGTTTTTTCTTTTTAGAAACCGTTCGATTTCGGTTTATTATAGGTTTGGTTTTTAGTTTATTTTCGGTTTGGTTTATCGCCTTTTTCGGTTTTTATTTCGTTTATCGCGGTTTGGTCTTTGAATGGTTGAATTTGTAATGCAACACGTAATAACTTTTTCAAGTTTTAAAAATCAATAAACACAAAATATTGACAATAAGAAACTATTGATGATAAAGAAAAAAAATATATAAGAATTGTTTATGCGTCGTAAAGTGAGACAATAATGACAATAAAAAACAAACGACCAGAAAAAGTTCTAGATGAGATGTTTATGTGTTATAAATGACACATTTAAGAAGCAATTGGAACGCAAGTTTTTAAGATTATATGTATTTTGTCGGTTTGGTTTTTTTTCGGTTGTGTTTTTGCTAAAAATTACAAAAACCGAATTATCGGTTTTTCAATCGGTTTCGGTTTTTTCGATTTCAGTTTCTCGGTTTTTTTGGGTTTAGGTTCGGTTTTTCGATTTTCTTCACACCCTTGCTAAGAGCACTCGGTGTAGTAACGCCGGCAACGGCGTTGGCCGGCGTTGTCCGGCGTTACTACACCCCACCACCGTACACCCCACCACCGCGTTGGCCAACGGCGTTGGACTCGGCGTTGCCGAGCCAACGTGCGTTGGGTGTGTTTAAAAAAAAAAAAAAATCATTTTACCCCCCTAACGGCTAGAATTTAAATTTTACTATTTCCCCCTAATTTTAAAATGTTTCATTTTAGCCCCTAACGGCTAGTATTTATAAAAAAAAATTTAAAAATTCTTCATTTTACCTCCTAAAACGGCTGATTTTAAAAAAAAAAATCATTTTACCCCCCTCACTCAACTCACTTTATATACAACACATTACCAAATACAAAATCACATACAAATTCACCACTCTTCAAATACAAACATACATCTTTTTAGCAATAAAAAAAAATTGATCAAAAAAAAAATGAAAAATGATTTGGGTGAGAGGACGACGAAGACGAAGACGAGTAGTTTTTTTTTTAATTTCGTAATGTATTTTTTTTTCGTAATGTATTTTTTTTTAATTTCGTAATGTGTTTTTTTAATTTAATTTATATGTTTAATTATGAATGAAATAGTTAGTTTGTTAAAATAATAAAATAATTGTTTAGGGGGTTTTATGAAAATAAAGAGGTGAGTGGTGTTATTTGGTGTTATGATTAGAGGAGTGGTGTTGGTGTTGGTGTTATGCTGATGTGACGCTAATGTGGTACCCAAAAAATGATGTTACCGTGTTACGACACCTGAGGCTCTAAACTTAAACTTAACAATGGAGCTAAACTTCAAAATAACGTTAAATGAAGGTATAATTCCTCAGTTGAACAAATTCATACATTTTATTTTCAAAGAAAATATCATTTTGCATTATAAAAATCTTGAGTAAAACCAAGCAAATATTGGGGTCCGTACATTCCGTGGGGTGGAAATCGAGTGAGAAACACGTGTACGGATACAAAGCCGGAAGTTTTCCAAATCCAGAGATCAGGGTTTATCCGCTTGTCGGCCACTCTATACAATCTACTTACTATTTTTGTCAGCCTTATTTGGTTCTCCTTCTGCCACGTTGCTCTGTCTCATTGGTCACTTCCTTCGTTGTGCAGTACAACTATACACATATTTGACGAGGGTGCTAATATTGGTATCTCCTGGCCCACCGAAAAGTACCAAAAGAGTATCAAAGATTTCTTTTGTCTCTCCTGTTTACACTGCAACACAGTTTTTTTATCAGTTTCTGTTCCGTATTTTTTGACATTTTAACACTTTTGACTTGTTAAACTTTATATTTTTCATTCCGCACTTTTCGTTTCACAGTTTTATAACGTAAACAAAATTATAAAAATAAAATAAAAATTAAAAAAAAAACAAAAAACGCAAAAAACTAAAGGGGGGTACAAACGGTGTTTTTAGAGGGGATATTAATAACTTTTACCCCCCATTTGACAATTCATTTCATACGTGCCCTCCATTTATACTCATGTGCACATTCATGCATCTCTTTGTTTTGTCAAATTGATTTTTGATAGTTATTATCAAGGTTGTCAGGATC
>BQNB010176144.1:0-13090 GCA_026074375.1 Tanacetum coccineum
TTGTTTAAATTGGTAAATTTTAGGATTACACCCAAATCGCCTTTACATGTTGCTTATTAACTAACTACACTGGTTAGTTTACCCCCGTATAAACCCTTTGTTTACTCTCAATTTAAGAGTAAAATACCACTAGAACAACCCGTAGAGCCAATCCTTTAGGAACTACACCAATTATTTGTTTAGTTACACCCTTACACCTTAACATACCCTGTTAGATTAAGTTTAATTTACAGTTGCTTAAAGTGTAAAGTTTGTATTTCCTGAGTCATGTATCTATTTTGGTACGGTTGGAAGTAATTTGCACATTGCAAACGGGAATGTATATTATAGTCAAAACTCATGTGATTTTACTACCGTCACAATTAATGGTGAATCCGAAGAATGAAGGAATTATCAAAGGAATTTTCCGGAAATATTATGATTGTGAAGATGGTGAAACTACACCGATTTTCGTAGTGTAGTGTTAGCAAAAAAAATCGAAAAAATTAGAAAAATCGCAACAATAAAAGAGAAGGAAAGTTTGAAGATAATCGTTTCGCAACTACCGAAGGAATTACACGAAGGATCGATTATTCGTTGATACGCAACAAAAATCAACGATGTAGAGTATTGTACAAAGTGGAAGATATCGCCACTTGCCTTGTAAAGTATGTAAAGTTATGGGATGATTGGGAAGTTGACCGTTACGGGAACGCCAACTTAGGTTGTTGTTTTTGATCAATGATCAAGACGTTGTAAATAGGTGTGTCTTTATCATGGTAACGGTCGGGAAAAAAAGTGTCTAGCAACTTGTATCTTAGTCTTAATCTATTTGTTTCTTGATTTTTATTTAGCAACAATTTACTTCCCTCTCACCTGATGATTAGCCTCTGGTTTTACGCGAACGAGGATTTATACGAACGTGCATTTCTATTCCGTCGTTACGGCCATGTATGCATGTCTCGTACCTCGTTGGTTTACGACTTTTGGTGAAAGTTAGAAGGTTCCTACCCTATATCATTCTTCATCCTAACCGTTGGTTAAATTCGAATGAGGATGTGATCGAACACACATGTATATTCTGTCGTTACGGCCATGTATGTGTGCTTCAGCTGCCTTGTTGGAGTGGTACTTCTGGTGAAATATTGTAGAATGATCAAACCGTAAGCCTTTCCATACAAAAACCCATATTTACCTTTATAAACTTGTTACTCCTTAGCTTTAGCGGTGGAGATGTGTATCCTTGCCAAGCTTATGATAGAATACTCGTCACGACCGAGCAATTGAGTGAATTAGTTACATGTTACCACATAGATTAGTTGAGTGATTTGAGTGTTTTCATCTTCCTATTTCGTGAGGTGTTTGGTTGTGTACTTGTAATAGATCAAATAAATGCTTTAACAGAAAATATCCTTAGGGATACATTTTTATAAACTTCTAAAGGCTACTTGAGGACAAGTAGGATTCAAGTGGGGGGATATTTGATGACATCAAATAACGTCTATTTTATAGCATCATTTATCCCATGTTATTAACCCATTTGTATAGTTATTGCAAAGAATTGTTACTTAATCATTTATATTTGAGAATTGCAGTAATTATGGAGTACTTGGTGAAAGTTAGCAAAAGGCGTGCATTTTGGAGCTTAAATGAAGATATTTTGAAGATTACTATTCTGAAGACCAATACGCCGTATCCATCAAGGAAGATACGGCGTATCTGTGCCTGCACTCACCAAAGACCATGAGGAATAAAGCTCAATACGCCGTATCCAGAAGACCAATACGCCATATTGGAAATATGAAATCAATATAATATTCTGGAAGATATCAAGCATGGTCCCTACTCCAAGAAATCCCCAATACGCCGTATCTAATACTTGGATACGCCATATTCAACCGACTTCCAGACCTTATAAATAGAAAACTCAAAAACGAGTTTTAAGTGTGCTAAATCATATTCTCGATACCTAAACCATAAAAGTCGATTTTCAGAGGAGAAAAAGAGCAGAAGAGGTCGAGCAACGCTATCAATTCCATAGGAGACATCATGTAATTCCATATACTTTAGTAATCGTTCAGTTTTTGGTATCATTCGTTAACTCTGTTAGTTTACCTTGGCTAAATAATTGCTCTTGTATTTATTATGACGTTTAAAGGCTAATACCTTCGGGTATTAGCCATTATTATGAAGATATGAATGTTTGGTATTTGTTTATCTCGATTTCTTGATTTATCGTTGAATGCTTGTTTATGTTTATCAATTTATACTTGTTTACGCGCTTTTGTATGCGACTTATCATTCAACTGGATCTAGTTATACGAACCAAGTAGATATAGAGTCTGGGATAGCTCTCCGTATAGTAATTTATACATCTAGAATAATAAGATCACAAATATTGTCCTTCTAAATCTGTGTCTAGGATACGCTTTGGGCTTAACTAGTTAATTGAATATTGCCAATGGTTTATTGATCGTGTTGACTAGCAGGTGACCTAGATCATTCAACAAGTAACATTATGATTCCATTGGATAGTTGGACAAGTGGACTACTAGTGTATAAACTACCATTAAGCGGTAAGTGGGTAAAGTCTCTATGAGCTAGGGTTTAACAAGATCGCCATTGCTTTAATCCCTAAGATAGATTATAATCAGCAAATAAGGATGCTTTATGCGGATGCTTTAATTGTGACAGAATTAATGTGTCTAGGTCTTAGGATGATGTAACGCCTAAGTCTTAAGAATGATATGCCACCTTAAGAGAAGAAATCATTGCACTTAATAAACAAACCAACTTTCTAATCGGATTAATAATGGTTAATACAGTTTTCTTATATTTGGCTCGACCGCTCTTTTATCTTTTGTTAATTAACTCGTGTGGGTTAAAGTGCCTTGGATTGATTGTAGTCACCAACCAAACCGTGCCAGTCTCTCAGGCTGAAAATCCCCTTTTCCCGTTAGAATTAGGATTTAGACTGACATAGGTTTAGAGTAGGATAGAATTAACATATATTAGATAACCAAGATATTAATTAAATTGATAGATTTAACCTCGCTTCAAGTGTTTGACACCCTACTTACCATGAAACTACTACCGATCTGGTACACTGCCCGTTAAAGTGTTGTTTTTGGTTTAGTCGGCAAAATATAAATTTAAAACTTGAATCAATAAAATATACACCACACAACGACACAATCATTTGGTTCCACAAAACACTATAACATTGCTTGCAGGGCAAGTTATATCATGATTTCCACTAACATGAGCCCGTGTACCGAACCTTAACACATTTACCATTTAAGATAAAATAAGCGAACGGGAAGTATGCCACTACCCCTAGTCTCAATACAAAATGTCTATTTGACAGGGTTTTCACCATTGGATCCAGACCCCGGACAGGGTTGTCAAACCTAATAGATCTATTTAATGCATTCAGCGTTTACCTCCTCGGTAATTAACGAGTACACAACAAAAGAAATAAACTCATAGTATGGAATGAAATCATATCACGTATCAAAACATATTGCATTCACTTTTCAAAATAACATGTATCCCCCTCGTGGGTTTTAAAACATTTAAAATAGTTCAAAAGCGAGGCTATGAACTCACCTTGCTCTAAGTAGAAGATCAAAATAACTGTGACAATCCAAAAGATGTCTCAAACAACGAACTCAAGGCGGACCTATAATTTATGTCGCTTATTTCATTATAACGTAAAGTATGATCGAATAGCATGTGGATTATAAAGGCTTCTTGATGATATTAGAGTTTTTATTTTTTTTTATATTGCCTGCTCAGGTTTGTGTTACTGCTGCAAAAGCTAAAGTTAGTGTTGTTTATTAACATTAATGAAAAATATGCTAAGTAGTTAGTGCTGCTAGTATAAAGTTAGTATTACTAGTTCACAGTTACTACTGTTAGTATATATTAGTACTGCTAGTATAAAGTTAGTACTTCTAGTATAAATTTAGTACTGCTAGTGTAACGTTAGTACTGCTGGTGAAGATTGAAGAAAATATTCTAAGTAGTTACTACTGCTTGTGCTCAGTTAATGCTGCTGGTGTATAAGTTACTAACTCAAAGATTAAGACTGCTGAAAGAGTTTCTACTGTTAGAGAAAGGATAAAGACAGAAGAAAGGATAACAGGTTTGTTTGGTGAATCAAGATTACTTACGTGGATAGTATTAGTTTTTATAGAATTGATCATACAGAGAATATTTAAGTCTCAAGGAATATATTGTAAATCGACTAGGACTCTTTGGTGTATAAAAGGACGGTCTCATTGGGTATAGATGATTTATATATTATATATCTTTTATTATATATATATATATATATATATATGTGTGTGTGTGTGTGTGTGTGTGTGTGTGTGTGTGTGTTGTTTTACGATTTGATAAGTGTTATTCATAGCTTCAAGGTTTTGTAACCCTAATACTAGGAGATTATTCGTATTATTCTTAATAATATTTGAGCTTTTATTGTTTGGTTGATTTGTGATCTTTTTGTTACTGATTTCATTAAGGAATTATTATATAATAAAGATTAGATTCCGCATAATATTTTATACCACTTAAAAAAGTTTATACTTTAATTGTGTTTAGATTTATCTAATATAACTAAATCATAAACAAGCTTAAGGAATTCGATGTATTAAGTGGATCAAACAGAGGTATCCTACAAATGGACAACAAGTTGGTATCAGAGCTTGTTGATTGAGAAAACTTTGCTAGACGATATGGATCAAGATTATGCACACATGGTGGTGCAACCAAAGTTTCATGCTTCAAACGGGTGAGTTTGAGTTATGGAGGATGAGGATTGAACAATACATCCAGATGATAGACTATGCACTTTAGGAAGTCATAGAAAATGGAAACACTTTTCTTCTTATTAGCTACTAACTAACACGTTTGACTTCCGTTATTTTCATAACTTTAGGGTTACGGAATAAGAAGCATTTCAATCCTAAAATGCTCAAAAAGATAAATTCATAGTCCTCGACTTATCACTTTTTCCAAACCAAGCTTAAAAATGAAATCACCATTAAATATGAGTTAAGATGCTAACACTACTCATATTTGTAACTTGTTTTCACTCCCGACAATTATTATATATATTAGGTTAATGTGCCATTTCGAATTTCAACCATGGATCAACGTTTTCCAAAATCATATGCTTCATGTCCACCCGAGAATAATGAGTTTGAAGGCGAGATCATCCCATGTAGCGACTTTTGTCTCGGCACATCCCAAGCTTACGGCTAAGTGACCAGGCTTTTGACACCCCACAGAGACTAGTATCGGGACTCACGGACCTTCGGTTTTAAAAACTCTTTCTCGTTTATACATAGCTTATTTAGAAAAACCATAAAAATGAGATAGTCTTAGTTTGAAAGCATATTTGAATTCAAGAAAAAGAGATTTTCCCTATATTTATTAAATCACATATATTACACTTAACATAATTATATGTTAAACAAAGGAAATCCTTGTCCTTTTAGAATGCTGCAACATCGGTTGTGAGCCGGCAAGATGCAGCAAACTTTTATCAGTCTCGGATTATTATTCTTACTATGGGCTTTTTTTAGAAGGCTGCAACATCGGTTGTGAGCCGGTAAGATGCAGTAAACTTTTATCAGCCCACAGTTTATTATTATTATTACCTCATTTTTTCCATTTTTTTTATATTACCAAGATATAGAGAAAATTTCTTTTTAGAAAATTTAAGTATAAATTTGAACTAAAATTATTGATATCGACTATACTTCAAAAATTGTTGATTTAAGTTTAATTTTCAAAAATAGCACGTATTATTAGTCCGGTTAGGAGCTTATGGGAGAAAAAGCCACAAATTACACACATGAGCTTGTAAGATTTCCAAATAATCCTTGTTTAGCATCTAACTCATACTTAACTCTATCATTTTTCGTTCTTCGCAAAGATCCGCGAATGCTTAGTCTAAAAGTTAAGGAACAAGCTAGAGCTCAACACGCTCGATCGAGTCAAAATTTATTCTTATTCTACCCAGCAGGAAAGTCAAAATTGTGACAAAACACTTTTTTTTTGAGTTTTTTTTTTGGTATTTTGGTGGTAAAAACGGGATTACGTGAAAACAACGGCTGCAGGCACAATCAAATCGATAGATCCCCCCATACTAGAATTGAACATTGTCCTCAATGTTTTAAGAAGGGTCTCTACGTAAATCCTAAGCCGTTTATTAAGTATGCTTAAAGATAAACGTTAGTCGATAAGATTTGGATATTGGATTCCCAAAATGAAGCTGAGGATGTGAAGCTCGAGTGAACGAAGGACAAAACCACGAGCACGAGAGGCTTCAAAAATCCGGGCAATCCTGGACATACAACACAAAACACGAAACACGGAAAATGGAAGAGGCGAGCCTCTCACAAAACACTTATTCATTACTACTATTATAATTATATTAGGATAAGCATGGGTTGCCACCCACGAAGCGCTTGTTTTTGTTAACCGAGTCTTGAGCCTGACTCGATCCCCCATACTTGAATCGGTCAAGGATGATGAAATAGAGAAACGGAACATCTAAAGATAGAATGATCCCCTCTCCATAGAATCACATCGGCTTTTATGATGAAAAAGCTTGGAAGCTTTAAAAACAATACTCGTCAACTCACCCGGATCGAGCTCACTCTTAAAATAGAAGCAATCATACTCCGGTGGAGATACGATGTGAGCGAGTTCATCGGCGAACTCCTCATGATAAAAGTCACTCCTATCGGCAGGAGGAATCGGATCATTCGAAAGATCAAAGATAAACAAATCATATTTAGAAAGATAAATATCAGAATGAGTAGTGGTACTGCCACTACTCTTCTCTTCAATATGATCGTCATCAAAATAGAAAGCTTCATAACCTGGAAGAGAATAATCAGATTGAGTAGTGGTACTGCCACTACTATTCTCTTCTAAATCAAAGCAGAAAGTTTTAGATTCGGGTATAGAATTATCAAAGGTGTTAGTCTCCTCCAAGAAAGAGTTAGGAAATGTGCAGGGAGACTTGGTCACAAAATCAGAAGATGGAGTTGGATTAGTATCTAATGCTTTGATCTTAGCAATGAGAAGATTGATTTTCGATAATTTTTCATGAAGAATATCATCCTCAATCTCTCCATCTTCCGTGTGAAAATCCTTCACCTCCTCTAAGCTGACGAGCTCAGAATCGGGAGGTGATGCCTCAACATAATCGATGTCGTCATAAGAATCGTCATCACTCGAAGAATAATCATTGTTAGAATCGATGACAGTTTCAGAATCATCTTTAAGAGTTTTCGAAGGGCGAGGAAAAGAGTTATCATACATCAAATTTTCAATAAAAACGGATATCTTCCTTCAGATCAAGGTTGGCTTCAACAATTCCCGGTCGAATTGGAGCAATAAAAGCGAGTTCATTGGCGAACTCCTCGATAAGGAGATCAATCTTAGGAGAAGATATCACGTTATCACGATTAAGCACGGATTCAATTAGACTAGATTCGACATTAAAATGATCATTACCATTTCTTGGTGGAATTGAAATGATATCATCTAACACCTCATCCTTTTTCGAAGAAGAATCATCATAAACGGGCAAATCACATTGACCTTCGGATATACCATCGGACTCACTTGGGGTATGGACAAGGTCCTCAACACTAGACTTTATTAATTTGTCAAATTCCGTTTCCAGAATAGTGTCGAGATGCTCATCCTCCATTATAAGAGAGTCCGATTTTGGTAAATCGGGTGTGATTGCGGAGGAGAATTTCTTGAGATATTCTTGTGTAGCAAAAGAATACTCGTCGTCATCATCATCGTAGCAAATGGGAATCTTCCGATATTGCGAAGGCTCGGGAGTATAAGTATCAAGATTAACCACTTGTTCTTGCCGTTGTTGTAACCAAGTTTGAAACGTCTCACGAAGCTTACTCATAGAATCATCCATCACTTGTTGAAAGTCTCTATGAGCTTTTAGATGATCATTCATTGAATCAATATGATCGATGATAAATTGCGAGGGTTGAAATTGGTCAAAACCGGAAGAATTAGAATTATCGAAATTTTGGTTCATCGGTTGACACTGAAAAGTTTCATGAGGACCCCCGCAATTTTCACAACAAGGTTCGTAGAAGATCACTTGTTGACATCGAAAAGTCTCATGCGGGCCCCCACAGCGGGTACAACAAATATATTGTTGTTGAAAACATTGAAAATTTTGTGGGAAATTAAAGTCTTGATTGTAACACGGTTCCGGATTATAGATAAACGGAACTTGAGGTGGACAATCGTGACCATAATAAGCATCGTTCCCACAAAACTCACAAGAATACGTCGGGGGTTGCGGAGGTGGGTTGAAAACGTTAGGAGAATCATCGACAAAATTAGGAGTGGAATCATAAGTGAATGAACTTCCATCTCCAGAATAGCATGTTGGATGCAAAGTTTGTGGGAACTCATTAACGTTTTGATTGTAGTATGGTTTCGAATTAGAGATAATCAGAACTTTTGGTGGACAATTATAGCCATAATGATCACCGTTCCCACAAGACTCACAAGTACATCATTGACAAAGATCCGTCTATACCTGAATCTCCACACCCATAAACCAAAAAGAAAAAAAAAAAAAACCCCAAAAAAATGGTGGTCAATATTGTGGTGGGACTTTGTGAAGAATTTTTTACCGGGGTCCTGCTGTGAAGAGAATGGCTTTGAGGTGCATTAAACAACATTAGTATTATCTTGGATGACTCGGAAGTGTTTAGAAAGTCTTGGAAAATTTCATTTTCTTCACAAATTGTAAACCAAACTTCCTTCAATTTCTTTCGTAATAGAGCACATTGTAGACAATATAGACCATCAACCAGGTTTCCACAATTAGGACAATTATGAGGGGGTAGTTGAGACGAGTCGGGTGTTTTATTAGGATCACAAACAAACTTGTCTATGAAATTCACATTTGAACAACAACGTTCTTTATTATCCAAAGCTCACAAGACGATCATTCTTTAAATCCATACATGTTGATAGATATTTCAGAGGGATAAGAAAATTAAACAAAATGGGGTTAAGATGAATATTTTTGGATTTTTATGTATCTTAAACAATAAAATATTGTTGGGACCAATAATCGAACAAGTGTACGGTAGCTTTTTAGAAAACGCACAAAGAAGCAGAGGAGCGGTTAAGCGTGAAGCGTTTTAAAAACCTTCTCCTTTCGGGTCAAAGTTTGTAGGATCGACCCTCCTTATACCTCTCTTATAGTTTGTAATCTAAAGGTGAGCCGAAATCACAAGTGACACAAAGGTTGTTTTTGTTGGTTTTTGATTTTTTGGTATTTTTGATTACTTAATATTCACAATAATTGAAAAATAAAATAATCACAATTGAAAATGATAACTTCACGAGGAAGGGTCTTCAAAAACTAATCTTCAAACGTAACCAATAATCGTTTCACAACCTCCCCGGCAGCGACGCCAAAAATTTGACTTGGAGATTTCTTACTATATATATAATATATTATAAATATATAATAAGTAGTCCAAAAATATCAATAATAGTATGAGAAGTATTCCAATAGGCTTTTAAAAGGAAATTACTTTTACCCAAAGCAAAATCCCAAAAGACAACCTTCCCGGGTCGTTTCCCGACGAGGTGCGAATTTGAAAATCGAGTATCGTTTGAGAATTTATGCTTGAATAATCACAAATTGGATTTGGTTTTCTAATTCTACGGGAAAAAGCAATTAAAGGGCAAGCTAAACTAAAAACGAAAGCAACTACGAATTAAAAACGATAACGGGAACGTAAAAACGCGACTTAAAAACCTAAATTATGAAATTTTAACCCTACAAACGCAAATTTAATTTTTATATGTCCTAAATGATAAAAGAAAATTTTAGAAAAAAGAATTATATTTTTTTGACTTTTATTTTATTTATTATTAATTAAAAACAGTTTTAATGAAATAAAATGATTAAAAATACTAAACTAATTTATAAAAATTCCAAAAAATTACAGAAAGTACTTTGAAGAATAAGGAATGTAAGAAAAATAAAATGAACGCAACTACTAATCTAATAAGCTGGGAAATAAGCAAAATAAGCTAATAAGCTAAAAACTGAAAGAGACTATAATAATTAATTGTAACAAAGGTATAAATGAAAAAGACCCCAGGGCAGTTGGTAGTAGAGTGTTGTGTTGAGGCGTGTGTGTGCTAAGGGAGAGGTCACAGGTTCGAACCCTGTGGTCTTCCCTTTTTGAAAACATTTTTTTTCATTTTTTATTTGAAAAACCTAAACTATAAGCTAAAATAAGAAACTTTGAAAAAGGACTTAATGACAGAACTGATTAATAAGCCAGAAATAAGCAGGAAAAGGATGACAGTGGCTTATAAGCTTATATCACATTTAGCTTAAGCTGTTTGGACATTCTAGGACTAAATAAGCAATGAGAAACCTAATAAGCTAAAAATAGATATAAACCTAGCCCTAATAAGCACTAATGAATAAAAATAAGTAAATCAAATAAGCTGAAAACATCAAAAAGCATGAAAGTGGACTCAAAAGACAGGACTTAGGGGATTAAGACCCAAGTCTGAAGCTAAAATTCTAGGACAGTTAAGCTCTAGAAATAAACTTAAACTTAAAAACTTTATGAAACCCCTATTTTTTTTTTTTAATCAAATGGACTAAAATAAGCTAAACTTGAGAAGTTAACTAAGAATTTAAGCTAAGAAATAGGACTTAAAAGGTTATGGCAGACTACAGGATTTTTGGCTTCTTTAAAGAAAATTTGACAGAATTGTACTTAAATTAAGAGGAGGCTAAACCAAGGTAAAACAACTTTAGACAGATTTACATTGATGTAATTGGAATAAGTTTTGAGCACAAAAACCACTTTTCAAATAGACTTTTAAGGAATTTATCAAATCAACAGTTTAAGAATGCTTAGGGGCTAGCAGACTTGAACATGTAGATAAAACAACTTCATAACTTAACAAAATTGACTTCTAGTTTTTAAAAACTAACATTTAAGCTATTTCAAAGCTAATGAGAATTGATTGGAGGACCCAAGGCATATTATACCCATTTTGACCCGTTTTATAACCTTGACCCAAACACCCCTTTAAGGACTGAAAATCTAATTTTAAGCTATGATAAATCAAAATAAGCCATATTCTATGAAAACAGATTAATAACTTAGCATCTAAAGGACTAATAAGCAATTACTTTTTAGAAATAAGCACTATTACATAAGATAGACTAATAAGCTAATATGACTAGAAAATGGACAGATTGATGTTAAACTAAACTTAAACTATTCTAAGCTAATAATTGGACACATTAAGCTATTTAAAGACAAAACAAGCACATGAAAACAATAATAAGTGGACAATAAGCAGTAAAGCAAATAAGCAAAATGTAATAAGCGAAACAGTCCTAAAGGCATGTGAAAGAGATTAAATCATTACCTGCATCCAAAGCTAAATGGCTGAACCTAAAGCTCTAATTACCTCAACTTATTGTCAATAAGCTGAGATCAAACCCATAAGCTCATCCATGGCTAGCTTATCATCCATTAAGCTAGAACCAATATTTCTTTTGTAAAATTAAGGACAGAATTTAAAGACAGGATTTTTAGTAACTTTAAATTTTATTAAAATAAAAAGGAGTACAATGCTTTTGAAAAGTAAATAAGGAACGACAATAAGCTGAAAAATAAAACCAAATTACACTACTCCTATTCTATATTACCCTCTATCTCCTTTAATGAAGAAATAAGCTCCATATAAATAGCCGAATTCAAGCTTCTAGGTGTGCTTGTTGTGTTTGTTGTGTGAGGAGAGTGTAAGCCTCATCCAAGCCCTTCAATTATCTTGTTCACCAAGCCTTGCAATCACAGCCCTAGATCCTTTGTCCATTTTCAAAAGCCAATCAAAGAATAGAGGATTGCGAGCGTGGATTTGCAATTTGGGGAAATATGTTAATGGGGTGTGAGTGTTGTTTATCGTGGTGCAGGGGAGGGAAGAAAGTGACAGTGAATAGTGTTTGGGTTTGGCTAGATAGTGGTTTTGATATAGGGGGTTAACAGGGGTTAAAGGTGTAGTATAAAAAGAGTAACGAGTGTTAGAGTTAGGGACTAATGGTGTAAACTTTAGGGACTAGCTGTGTTAGTCCCTAAGGACTAACAATGAAAAAGGTTAAAAGGGTTTATGGGCTAACGGTGGTTAAGAGGGTTTTGGGCCTTAGTTAAATGGATTGGGCCAGATTTAATATAAAAGGGTATTTGGGCTTGATTATATAAAACCTTTTAAGGTTGTCTTCAAATATCTTAACGGGCTGACTCGGCCCATTAGATGGGTGCGGGTTGGTCCACTTAAAATTTCTTCAATTTTAACTTCTTCTTTGACTGATGACTTTGTTCTTTTTGGACTTTGACTTTGTATTACATGGTAGACCACCTAGTATAAGTTTTATAAGACCTTTTGGGTGTCCTGTGACCATTCTTAATACCTTAAATCCCCTAGACAAATTTTATGGGAAGGCTGATGAGGGTTGGTTGGATACTTTATAAATAGCAAGGATTTTGTATTTAACACTAGAACTAGGAAAGTAGAGGAGAACCTGCATATAACCTTTCTTGAAAACAAACCTAATTTTGCAGGGAGTGGACTAGATTGGCTCTTTGATATTGATTTACTAACAAACTCTATGAATTATGAGCCAGTAACTGCAAAGAATCAAACTAATAGGAATGCAGGTATCAAGGATAATGTTGATGCAGTACCTACTCAACAATATATTCTGCTACCATTACTTTATGATAGTCCACAGAGGTCAAAGGATGCAGTTGCTGATGATGCTGGTAAAAAGACTAATGAAGAACTAGTAAATGAGGGTGAAAGAAATGGTCAAGAGTAGGAATGAGGAGCTTCAAATAAAGAAGGTGACAAGAATGTGCAAGATTTTAGAGCTGAATTGGCTAATTTGCTTGTTCAACAGAAGGAAGGTTATTGATATGTGTGAAAACACATATCCGTTTTATATCAAAATAGGCCATAAAATGACAAAATTGTGCTTTAAATGCTTGTATAT